>JAQFJB010000023.1:14090628-14103303 GCA_029874875.1 Naso minor
CTACTTTCAAGCGGCTATAAGAAGACGAAGAAGAAGAAACAGAAATTGTGCAAAAGAGAAGAAGAAACCCCTCAATGCTATCAATGCTACTGGGGTAGCACATCTTTAGCAAAGTCAAATGTCGCTCTCATTCGTCCTGGTTTACTGTGAAATGGAGTCGTGGTTCACAGTGAACAATGAAATCACGAGGCTGCAACTCAGCACAGGTGAGTTTGTGAGCTAGACTCAGGCTAATGGCAAGTTTTGAAGATGAGGTAGGTGGTGGAAAGCACGTGGAGCACATGGTGCATCAAACCTGGAAGTCTGTTGGAAATAACAGTCGTTGATTTAAATAATATTTTTACTGCCCGTATTTCGCGACAACTCTAGCTCTGTGGTGATGTGAAGGAGCCAAACTTAAACTGGTTTAATTTTGTTTCAAACCTGCATAGGAAATTAAGAGAATCAACTTAGGTCTGCTTATAACATTTATAGTAATTTCTTCAGATGATGTGAAAATGTTTGAGTGTCTCTGTTTTCTGATCGTTGTAAAGGACTTATTGGAGGAGATGGTCCGACCTGACTCATCGTGGAGGAGCTCCCATCCTGAAACACAGAACTGCAGAGGTGAGGAGGAGCAGAAATATATATCATACTGTACTGGAAGTTCAGACTGAAACTGGAGAAGTGTGCAAGTTCTTAAACTTGAACTGAACTAACCTTAGATGTAATGCCAACCTCCTAATACTCAGAAATACTGACTTTCTGTTTCTGAGCTGCCATCTTCTCGTACACTTGGTTCTTGTCTGCACATGAGAGTTGCTTCTGAAACATGGTAGTTTGGCCTGTCTCTAACTTCTTGTCTACCATGTTTTAGGACCATTTTATACGACTGATGTGATTATAATACTATAATCTCAGGTCATTATTTCTCAGCCAGTCCATTTTTTTGCTATCTTTTCATTGCTGCTTAAAAAAAAAAAAAAAAAATCTTTAAAAAAAGTTCACATATGGCTCATTGAAGTTAACAGGCTCTCCACCTTAATCCAGCTTGAGCACACAATGTTTCCACACCAGAGCCGCGGCGTGCAGCTTTGAGGTCCCAGTGGATTGAAAACTTTCATTATTAGATAATGTAATTATCGGGACAGACCTGTGGAGAGGTTATTCATTCTTCATAATGACATGAATTATGCATGGCTGAATTCTGTTTTGCTCCTGAAATAGTAAATGCAGTCAGACACCATGCTAAATTATTGTTTTCACACACTGATTCAACAACAGGATGAGAGTGCTGACTATGTGCCTCATTCTGATGTCAGAGTGAACACAAAAACATGTGACTAGCTTAAACTTGCACGTTATTATTGATTAGTCATAGTCATATTTAGACGTTTTAGTAATTTTTAATCCACAAGTTTACTTTATGAACAACAATCGAAACCATGTCTTTGTGTGTCTGAACTAAACTAACTTAAAACTAATTTCTTGTCTGAACATTTGACGTTGAAAATTCAACAGCTGAATAATATTTTAGCAGACAAATTAATTTTATAGTCTATTTTTTTTGTTTGTTTTTAAATATGTTTCAATGCAGAAGTGCAGTAACGTGGGCTCAGTTGTACAGTTGGTCATCATACGCAAGTGAGATGAAACAATGTTGCCTTCACTGACCTCCGGACTGTGAAGAAAGGCCCGAGGATGGTATGTTTTTTCACACTGTTCCACTTAAAATTATTATGCCTTGTACTGAGACAGTTCGCGCTGAGGCATGGCCGAATTCTGGTCCAGCCTGTCTGTGGCGGATACAGTCAGACACCATGCAAAAGCCTCGTCTCATTCCTGCTGAATCACTGTGTGAGTGCTCTCCTCAGCCTCACGCTACAGCACAGGAATGAGCACAATGATACGTCTGTGAAGTGTAGATGCCAGCAGTCCTGATTTTATATTGACTTTTCATGTTTGCCCAAATTCTGCAGGGCAACCAGAGTCTGCTGCTGAAGCAAGAACACAAGAAAAATTCAGTCAGCTTCTGCACTCACGGTGAGAACATGAAAACGAAAAGGTCAAGATAACTTTTATCATAATCAGTGATCTGTAAACTAAACTTCTTCCTTTTTTTTTTTTTTTTCTTCCTTCCAGCATTGGAGGTGGCAGCTGTACTAAGAATAGGCACCATCCGCCCTCGGATAACACTTGAAAGATGCTGTCGATGTGAAATGACCTCAATCTTCTGTTATAATAACTTGAAACTGCATTAAAAATGTTTCTTGTGCGTTAGCTTAAAGTTGTTGGCCTGCCTATGCCCTCCGTCTGCTAAGCTCAGTGAATTTATTTGTGAAGTGAATGATGAGTCTCGTTTACCAGACCAGGCTATAAAGTTGTTAGTGGGACAGAGGAATGCTGTCTAATGGTCCATTGTGTAAGATTTAGCGGCATGAAGCTGAGCGCTGAATATCTCTCTGCCCACTTTCCCTTTCCAAGCATGTAGGAGAACCTACAGTCGCTGCAAAACTATCTAGCACCAGTGTTTTGTTTGTCCTTTCTGGGCTTCTGTAGAAACATGACAGTGTAACATGTTGGCCTCCATGGAAGACGACTCGATCCCTTCATAGATGCAAAGGGCTAATTGTATGGTAATGAAAAAGCAAATGAATTTATAATTATGAATATTGTTTTAATTTTGCCTTATTCTGCTAATAGATCCTTGTATAACTCCTCCTAAACTGGAGCTTTAAAATTTGAAAGCATCACAAAAAGTCGATACCTTTTCAATAACAAGACTTGGATTTGAAATGATTTGCATATTTTAATAAATAAATTCATAGCATACATTTTAAAGTGCTGTCCTCGTCCTTGAAACTGTTACCAGAAAAGTGAGCAGTTCAGTGCGGTTCATCCTGCGTAAAGATCAAATAGTCCCGCAGTGCACAAATATGAAAGTCTGTGCCATTTCAAGTATGCAGGTTCACTGTTTCATCTTTCAGTTCTGCTTTGGCTGCTGAGCCAAGGCTTCATAGTTCAGACAAAACAGATGTCTGCGAGGAGCAGAGTAACAAAATGCTGCACGCCATCACTGATTTAACCAGGAATTGTTCAACTGATTCTAAACATGATCATTTAAAAGTGAAATCTGTGTTCTGAGCTCGAGTAAAACATTTACATTTCTGTATTTTTCATACAATAAAAGTTGAAAAGGAAACCTTGTTAGCATGTTTGTGAAATGGAGACTGTTTCACTTTGCAGCAGTTTGTCTCTTAATAACATGACATGATGCTGCTGCTGGCTCAGTTTACTTAAAACAGGCACCGAAGAATTACTTCATTTTAATTGGATACACAGTTTAGTTGAGAATGGGTTCCCTGAAATTAAATATTTTCCCTTAAATCTCAGAAATTTTTCAATAAATATGTTTTATTTTGCTACAGTTTAATGCTCATTTAGCACAGAGAAAGCACAACATGCTTTCCACATTAAAGACAGACGTAAATAACATTTCCTAATGAGTTTGTAACTAGTTCATTGCTTTTATACAAGGACAAAATGTGTAAGACACCACACAGAGTAGAAGTGCTTCCCCGTGATCCTCCGGTGGATCAGGGCTGAAGTGCTCGTTACCAGATGTGCTGGACCGGGTCGTCAGCCTCGGCGGTAATCGACAGCAGGATGGCTTTGGGAGTGTTCTCGAAAAGTGCTGCTCTGTTCTGAGTCTGGCCCTTCTTGACCCAGTGGCCGTAGATCTTGAACGCACACGCATCGATGAGCTTGCGGATGGGCTTGACGGCGTACGGGTCGCTCCTGATCACCTCCTTGGTGACGGGCTTGGCACGGCGGTAGTTGCAGTAGATTCGCATTGTGGCGAGAACAGTCATGCAAATGACCTGAAAGGGAAAGTTCACGAAACTGAGGGTTTGTTAAATACAGGCAAAGTGTACAGAGCAAACTCACAAGGATGTTCTTACTTCTCTTGCCGAATAATGAGGTTGCGTTGAAATTGTGTTTGAGTGGCGTCTTTCTTCCCCTCATATCAGCTTTATTCCACCAGCTTAATAATCTGTACGTTTTGGCACCTTGAGTTTTTAGGCTTGATGTCCCACTTTCAGACTAACTAAACTAAATGTTCGATACATTTCAATACAAAATAACATGAATTTCATGTGAAAATTAAGCTGCCAAGACTTCAGTTAACCAACAAATTGAGTACATACGGCACAATGCTGTTTGAAAATAAACTAATAAACTGCAAAATACACTTTGGAAAATATCTTAAAACCCAACCCACTTTTTTATTTTGAGATATGAGATTTAGAGAATTCTTTGCACCCATTTTAATCAAAGTTTCCAATCATGCTTTTAGTTTTGCTTCAGTCACAGTCATTATAATATAGACATGATGAAGCATGAGAATCAATGTAAGCTGCGTGTATGTTATTGTAATTCAGAGATGAATTACAAACATCTTACCTTGAACCGCCTGTATGGACTGAACTGTCGTACTTCATCCACCACGTACTGAGAAAAGAACGAGTGGTTGAGAACATCGGCAGCTGTGAAACGCAGCTTTGGGTCGACCACCAGCATCCGAGAGATCTGAGGAAACGACGTGCAGAGTTGGAGCCGTTTTTGCGTGATTAAAAACTTACTGCAGCTTCAAAGTTGGACGTCACTGATGGTGTCACTAGATTGAGTTCAATCATTTTAAAAAAACAACTTACCAAATCTTTAACAGTGTCTGAGCGGTCCTCCCACTCTGGAGATGAGAAGTCGTACGTCCCAGCCAGGATCATGCGCAGCATCAGCATCTGTTTCCTGTGCCAGAAGGGCGGAGAGCCTGCGAGCAGTGTGTACATGATCACCCCTGAACTCCATCTGCAGGCATTAACCAGAGGAGAATCAAGCTCTGTGTACATTCATTATCCTGATAATAATCTGGACAGTGTGTAAGACAAATCATATGTAAGATAACATAAGTTCTGAAATTGGACATGATTGTTTAAGTCACATCGCTGCAGAAGTTGTTCAATTTACATATCTGATAAATGAGTTTTGTCTTTGCGTGCTCACATGTCCACAGCGGTACCATATCCTGCATGCCCTGCGTCCATGGAGCACGCGATGATCTCAGGTGCGAGGTAACCAGGCGTCCCGCACACCTCTGCAGGACACACACACAGCAAACTTGTGAACTTTGGAACCCAAATTAAATCTTCTACCACTTGTCAGCCTGTTTGTGAGCGAACACTCCAATGTGATAGATATGACTGTAAGGAGGGCTAGAGTATCCAAACCCAGGCGTACTTTTGCATCAGTAGGAGCGGTGTGGTGTTCCCTTTTCAAAATGACTTAAATAAAATGCACTAGTTGCTATTTTGAAGATATTTTTATGTAGCCGTTACTTTATTACCATGAGTCATATAAAAATGTTAATTCAGCATTCTAATAACCATAACTTAATCATAAAATAATAATTATAATATTCTTTGTGCAATCAGAAAACGACAGTGTTTAACACGGGGGAAAAAAAAGCACATGCAGCTGATTCCTCTACAAAAATAGTGTATTCAAAAATAATATCGTCACAAAAAAGGATTTTTCAAAGATTGCAATATGAAACAAACTTGAAAACCATTAAAGGCTATTATAAATTATTAAATCAAGTAACGATTTAAATGTTTTAACCCTCACAAAAACACTTACTTGAGTATTTAGAGTTACTCCCCACATCTTTAAGTGGGTTCTGACTAAATAAAATAATATAATCCTTTATTAGTCCCACGACTGGAAAATTTGCAATGCAACTACAGTACAAAAAAACAAAACAAAAAAAAAACCAGAGTGGATACTAAAAACTGGAAAGATGCAATAGTAAAAGTAAAGAACAAGAAATAAATAAGTCAAAAAGCAATTTAGGCAACAGCAAACAATGAAATAAGAAGAAAATAGAGCATTCATAACTCCTATAACATCTTTTAACCTGATCTGAAAAAATATATTTCTATGCATTCAGATATTAACTGATGGCAACTCAGACTGTGTGCTGCAGTGTTACTGTAAATATTTATGCACGCATCGGTGCCATAAACCTACAGCCTAATGAGGAAACCAAACATACACATTTCATGTTTACCAACTAATCCAAATACATTTGACTTGCCAGTTGTCATTGCTGGCGAACTGCTGCTTTCTGACTCCTCTATTTGAAAGGTCAATGTTGAGACTGCAGCAAATAGATCCTGAGTGTCCTGTTGCACTTTAACCTTTGTGAGAGCAACTAAGATGATGGGAGCACGTTGCGCAACCAGACCCAGATTCCCTGCTGACCGCCAGCAGCTGCTCTAGCGGCACTGTAGGTTGTAAACGAAGTCACTTTAATAGAGCAGGACACTTATAGATCCTCAGCCGAATATGCTGGGTGGGAATCTCTGCCCTGTTTGGGTTTAGTTGCCAATAGTTTGTCAACTGCTTTGAATATTTCAGCGTTTTTCAGACAAAATGAGCAATTTTTTTTTACCCTCGGATCATCTGGATACAAAGTTGTCTGACTGAAAATAACCTTAAATTCATACAGAAAAATATTACAATCCTGCTCTCACCTTTGAGTGTCTGTCCCTGCTTGACTTGCACAGCGAAGCCAAAGTCTGTGAGTTTGATGTTCATATCGTCGTCTAACAGGATGTTCTCAGGCTTCAGGTCCCGGTGGACGATGTTCTGATTGTGGAGAAACTGGACCACCTCCATCAGAGCGCGCATGATCTTCCTAAAACCAAAAGTTAAAGTTGCTAAATGTAACATTACAGTACCAGTTACAGTTAAATTAATATATAGGGGTTGAATTAGTACAATGTACTATATGTACGCTGTTGACGTGTAGTTTGAACTGCGCTATGGAAGCACAAAAGTGTGTCATGACTGTTGACAGACGTTAAACTTGGTTTGAACTCCAGCTGATAGAATATATGGATCTATTATAATCACTGTGCTTTATATTGTGATCCATCAATTAAGATTAGGTCAAAAGATTTTAAGCAGATATGATATTTTTTAGCCACACAACTGTGCTGAACTTGTTGCTGAAATGTTTCATATTGCACCGTTCAACAGTCCAACAGTGACATGCCACCCTCACCGACCTGGTTTCCTTCTCGCTCAGAGTAACTTTCTCTGTGAGGTAGTCAAAAAGTTCCCCTCTCTTCATCCTGAGGGAAAGAAAGTGCAAAATCTGAACAGGTGCTGCTCACCGGAGCAATTTGATGTGAATTAAAGTTGAATTAAAACTGAAATAATGACACTTACAGGTCAAAAACCAGGAAGAAGAAGGCTTTGGACTCATAACAGTCTTTAAGCTGTACTGGAGAGGAGAGACAAGTTTGAGGTGCGTTCAGTATGTCAGCACTCGAGAGCAAAGGACAAGAATCTTCACAGCGGACTACTTGAGCAGGTTAGTAGGCAAAAGTGTCAAAGACTGTGAATTTCGTAAGACTATTATCCCGACCCTGCAGTTCTAAGTGTGATGCTGTCGGGTGGAATGGACGTGCTTACTGATGTTGTCCTGCCCGCAGACTTTTTTGAGGATGTCGATCTCCTTCAGCGTCGCCTCTCTGATCTCCTCGATCTCCTGCGCTGTCATCTTGTCAGAGGGGGTGATGTCGATGATCTTCACCGCGTACTCCTGAGATGTCCGTTTGTCCATGCAGCGGCGCACCACGCTGCTCACTCCCCTGAGGCGGAGAGAACAGCGGCAGCCTTGTTATCTGCGGCTTTATCAGGTTACTCATTTCTTCAGAGGTTTGCGTTTATGCAGCTGGACTCGAAGGAAACATGGTAGTGAGCTTTGGTCGGGAATTGTGGCAACAAACTGGAAGTGTGTGTGTGTGGAAACTCTTGGAAGCGCTGTTCCATGCTTAGAATTTCCTTTCATCTTTAATCATCACTCATCACTCTCTACAGGGAACATGGCCTGAGCATAAAGAAATCCACGCCAGAGGATAATATTAAGGACATTTGGTGAACCCTCTGCCCCCTGTTTGTGCAGCTGAATGAGCCATGTGAAGAATACGAGAGCAGCTGAACACACCGTCCACATCCGGTGACCTTGTGACCTGTATGTGAGTGAAATTACGTAATCCTAACAGCATGCCGTCCAATCCCCGGCAGCTCTCAACACTAAAACCTTTGTCCAAAACACGCTGGAGTTAATGAATGTAGTCTCCTCTGTGAACACTGAGCTTATGTAACAGCACCGCCGTCTGACAGATGGGTGGGAATGACAATAAGAGGGAAAGCTTTTCTCAGGGACTTCTGGGAAACTTCAGGAAACCATTCGGCATGTTTTTATACCGTCCAGTACAGCGACAAACGTGTTGAACTGCATTATATTGTATTGTGCTGTAAAATAGGAGAAATAAATGGAATAATAACGGCAAACGTTGTGAAATTCTGGACCACAATTTTTAAAATGCGTTTTCTTTAACCTTGCTAACCCAAGATAACATATTGTGGGCCAGCAGCGTGCATAATGTTTTACTGTAACTTGACATGATTTGGAGGAAAGTACGAATATTCTTTTATTTTTTCTCCAAAATCTACATAAAAGGACTGATACCACTTGCCGACAATTAGCATGGCTTTGTCAAAGGCTGGAAACAGCTCCAGATTTAACAGAAATCAACTTTCTGGATTCTCAGCAGGATGCCTGGAAAATTCTTCTCTTGTACAGATTAAACTCATTAGCTGTAACGTGTTTATTACTGAGCTTTAGAGGCGCTAGTAGAGCCAGGCTAGCTGTTTCCCTTTGTTTCCAGTTGTTATGCTAAGCTAAGCTGACCAGGTCCTGGCTGTAGCATCATAATCAAAGTAAATATTTGAGATTGGTATCAATCTTTGCGTCATATCAGCACGAAATGGAAAAAGCACGTTTGATCTTAAATATCAGCAAGCAATAAAATGAAAGCACAACATAATTGGCTGCATTTTTCTCATCAAAGGTTGCAAATGTCTCCTGGTTGTGACCTCCTGTGACATTACTTTGCTTTAGGCCAAATTGAAAATTTACAAAATCCCAAAAGACAGAAAAAAAGGGCCAGTTATTCACCAAAAAAAAAACAACCCCAAAGCAGCATAGACTTGCGAGATCTCATGATTCCTCAGACTGAACTGGGGAGACATCATTGACATACCTTCCCAGAATCTCCTTGGACTCATACTTGTCGTAGAACTCCTGCGCTCCTGCAGCATCAGGCAGCTCGTCCTCTTTGGTCATGATGGATGTGATGCTGGTTCGCTGTGAGGCTGCAGAGGCTGCTCTCCTGTCACTGCTCACAACAGCTTACCTGTCAGTGTTTACACTGTTGCATAATGGACTCATTAGTATAACCAGCCTTTAAATGTTGTGGTAAAGCTTGTTTTAAAAAACTAGCAGAAAATGTACAAGCAAGTGGGCTTTGTCGAGAAGTGATTTATTGCTTCAGTCATACTTTCTATGATCAGAGCACGAGTGCTAAAATATTTTCTGGATGCAGCTTCTCTTCCCTACTTTTGATTGTTGTAAATGATATATTTTGGGATCTGGGACAAAACAAGCAAATTAAAGATGTTACTTTGAGCACATAGAGATTATAATTGGCAATTTTTAAATGACATTTTGCAGTCAATCTATCAGTCATCGAGAAAATAAATTGCAGGGTAACTGATAATCAAACTACTTCCAATTGCAACCATTTTATCTGCAGTTGTTTAAATTAATCTGTCATAATACACCAATGGTTGTCATATAGTGGAGTAGAAAGTGTAGTATATTCCTGTAATGTGGTGGAGAAGAAGTATAAAGAAGCATGAAGTGAAAATACTGGAGAAAAGTATGTAGGCCAATTTCACAGATGTGATCGAGTAAATGTGCTTAGTGACATTTAACTCGTTTAGGAGCAACAACTTTGACCTTGTGCTTGATAAAATTGTTAAATACAAATTTTTACCTTTTTCTTCAAATGAAAAGGCTCATAAGAGGCTTTCAAGATTCAGCTCTGCAGCGTTTATTGGGATTTTCTGTTCGCTGCCATCAGTATCTATGGCACTGACACTTGGACAGATTTGTGAGAAATCACGTTGTTTTAATAACACGAGCTTTGCTTCACTCGTGCTGCGTGTAACGGGATTTAATAAGCAAACAAACTGGCCTTGTCGCCCTCAACCTACTGTCATAGCCGACATATCACGAGGTGCAAACTCATGAAGCAATGTGCCGCAGTGTGTGAACTGGAGCTGCGTCTCATCCTGCCACTATCTGACCTTTCCCTGGCTCTAATAAAGCAATTCATTAAGCAAAAACAAACGGCGGCTCACTCACCGTGTCCCGCGCTGCTCAGTCCCTGTTACAGAGGGGATCCATCATTATTAATCAGCAGAGAACAAACAGAGAGGTCCGGTCAAAGCCCGGTGCTGCTGCGGCTCCGTGGGGCCGCTGCCATCGCGAGGGGTGAGCTTTAATGTCAAGATGCCAAAAATAAATCGTTGCCTCCACGGCGGCAGCACACTCTGAGCGCGTGTCCACGCAAGACCCAGATCCATGACAGGACACCCTGCAGCTCCTGTCCACACTGTGGGACACTCACCGTCCGTGCGCGCAGAGCTGCGGCTGCTGCACATGGGCGACACGACCTCGCATCCAACATTTAGCTCATCGATCCAAAGTCCGATTAAAGAGGCCGCATGTGAAAACAGATCCACACAATGTTCACGCAGCTCATCTGAACGGGCACTGAAATAAATCACCACACGTGACACTGTTTTCATGATCCAAGTGCTTTATTATCATCATCAAATCTCAACGTGTCCATCATCTAGAAGGTGGAAGCTGGTGATGGTTTAAAAGTTCTCATTATCTACAAATGTAGTTCACCTGAGTGAACACTGGTCACCTGGTCATAAAGGAGGAAACTTTAAATTAAAAGCACTCAAGCTAATGGAAAAAAAAACCAAAACAACTGAAATCAACTAGCATTCAACAAGAAAATATATAAACATTATTTATAAGACTATTAATACAAACTCTGCAGCACTGTCCTGAGAAACTAATATGATGACATTGTCGGATGATAATCTGCTGTCAAAATAAAAGCATGTTTATTGATCTCTTGAGAATTACACTCTTGGTATTCTGGATGATTGCTCTTGTTTTGTGCGCTTTTCACTCTCCAGGGTTGTGTGTCGGTCTCATGACAGACCTGTGGAGAAAATTAAGGCTTAATTAGAATTAAGTTTTCATGCATACATACCATCATTAACAATGATCATACATTGATTAGATAAACGTTAAAATCTACAGTACAAGGAGGAAAAAAAACAAAAACAAAACAGTATAACACATTCAGAGAGCCTTTACAGCTACTCCTCCCTGTGGCCACACTGGGCACTGCAGCACATTACATCTGAGTCATGGCGTAGTGCAAAGTCATCTAGCTATGACGTCTGGATGACTAAACACTTATGCAAAGCATCCTTATTTGAATGTTTTATATTAAATATGTTGAGTACAGTAAAAACAAACACTGCATAAACAATTGTTTTATCAGATATAAAAAAAGGAAAATTCCAAAACCTAAACCTAACTACTTACTCATGTACACCCAGACTGGTTTCAAATTTTCATATTCTCACTCACCGTTAGCAAACCTGCACTGTTTGAGCACCTCACTGAAGCCCTCACACAGCTTCAAATCGCTCTGGTTTTGGGCACATTCGACGAACTGTTTGAGCTCATAGGAGCAGGCCTGCTGCTGCTGCTGAGGGGGCTCCTGCTGGTACATGTACTGTGGCTGGGCCTGGTACGGCTCCTGAAAGAGACAAGGCACATGATGGGATCCTTTACTAGTCCGCTATACAAGAGCAAGTTTCTGTACCTATGAGGAGCGACTGTGGATTTTAACCAAAAAAGATTTTTCTATGTGAACATGAACTGTTTTTAGAATTCGTAACGCGATTAGAAAGGTGACATCTTCTGTTAATGCTGCCAGAAAATTTGAACACATCTATCAATAAAATACTGAAATGCCCAACAAGGTTATACGTCATGCACGGGTCAAACTCTTTGGACGTGTCTCACATGTCAAGATGTATGACATATGGCTTTACATGAGAGATTATATCTCTGCACTGGCCTGATAACGCCTCGTGATCCCCCAGTCGGAGCTGACTGACGTGGCCACGGAGAGGGAAGTCTGGGACCCCGTGCTGAAACTGCTACATCCACAGCCCGACCGCAGATAAGTGGCTGACGATGGATGGACGGCTTTAATGTTTCCATGGATGGTCCATAGCAGGGCTGTTCAACTATATTGTTCAGAAAGCTAAGGGCCCGGGGGCCGAACATTTCCCTAAACTGTTATTCTTATTATGTATGTATGTATGTAAAGTAGACTCAACGGTAGGCTGCTACAAACTGCAGGGGATCGAAGACGTTCTATATGACAGGAGCTCTCTCTCCTGTTTTGAAGGAGTTATTGACAAAAATGTCAGTCATTCACAAAATTTATTTATTATTTTTTGGATGAAACATTTTTTTAACTCGTGAAAAGAACTGATTGGCGGGCCACCAGTTGAATAGTCCTGGTCTATCGTGTGCACACAGTGGAGTTATAGACAATCTCTCGATATTTTCATCTAGCAGTTGTTGCAAGTGTTTTGATTTGATTGCAAACTGAC
>JAQFJB010000023.1:14318081-14328942 GCA_029874875.1 Naso minor
TTTCTCTGAAAGACAAACAATGCCAAGATGTTTTGGTCAATATGTTCAACAACAACTGTCAGCAAACAAAAGGCTATATAACAGCCTTGACAGCATCTCACCTTGGAGAGAATTCTTGCACTCTGAATACCTTTTCTTTGAGCACACAGCAACATTAACAACAACAACAACAAGCCTTTTTGCAATTAACTGCCAGCAAATCAATAGAAAAGCTCTCGTCTAAAAAATGTGCGCCAGTCTCACCGTGAATTAGGTTGTTTCCACTGATAGTCTGTTACGTCTTTCAAATGGTATTCTTTGATCTAGTGCTCATTAGTGTCTGTTATGGGGCGGATGTATACATGCATGCCGTTAACCTTGGGAAATCTGCCGTCGGAAAAAAAAAAAAAAGCACTTGTTTGACAAAGGGATGCAATCATGGCAATACAAATAGAATGAATTGATTTAACAATTGCCATTAGAAAGAAGTAACATTAATTCGAAGGCAGTTTTAGACCCACATTATTCAGAATATCTGTATTTCATGTTTTGGCTTCCTAGACCTGCACACGGAGCTTGTGAGGCTCCAAAAAAATCTGACTTTCATGAGAACAAAATGCCAACCCCCCCCCCCCACATTTATGTACATGGAGTGGGGCTGATAAGAAAAGTTTCTCTTCAAGTATACGGGATGTGAGCTGTTAGCGTGGCAAAATGCATCAGACTCAGTACACTAGAACTCCTAAATCCTTGCAGAATAACAATCAACTACAGGGAAATTGGTATTGCTATGTGCTACAACTGGGTGAGCAGGAGGAGTGGAGTGGACTTTCACACACCTCTGCAGGCACTCATCATGGGCTCCATAAATCCCACAGCAGCTAGGTGGTGGTGGGAGAGATGCGCTGAATTTATGGACCTGGAGCACCAGAGGCAGGAAGAGAAGCACAAGCACGATGAAGCACAGTTGACACAGCAGAGACACGCAGGTGGCGGGGAGTGTTTATGCACATGTGTCAAGGTTAATTACGCTGATGAATAATTTTTTCCAGAGTTATGGTTGAGCCCTAACCCTCATAGTTTTCACTGACTAGAATGAGACAATAATTAAATAAAAACTAATTTATGATGACAAAGACTGTGATGAAATCCAATTCAAAGCTTGAGATAAACAATGGAGATGCAAGAGAGGTACAATGAAACGGTTTTAAGGAACAATTTTCTTTATAGTTATCGTCAAATACATTTTTTTCACTTACTAAAACATAACGATAACTAAATAAAATATGATTCACGGCAAAGGTGGGACAAAGTCATTGTTTTGCGAGTCACAAGCAAGTCTCAAGTCTTTGCTCTCAAGTCCCAAGTCCAAAGTCTTACACTTTGAATTTTGAGTCCTACACAAGTCATTAGCACTCTTCAAATCTATTAATAGTACATAAATCCTAAATGCTTTTTACATTTTTTTTTACTTCTTCAAACAATGAGACAAGAAGACAACCTAAACCACTTCTTCATGGTTTTTTCTTCAACCTGACTGGATGTTGTCGGATGCTTCAAACAAAGTGGATTCTCGGATAGAAAGTGTCGACTTACTGAGAATGAAAAACGTTTATGTTAGTTGATTCAGGAAATGAAGGGAAATATACTGATTTGTGGCACACTTTTTAAATAACATACATTTGTATCCCAAGTATTTTCGAGTTAGCTCAAGTCCAAGTGAAGTCAAGAGTCATTGGCGTTCAAGTCCAGGTTGAGTTGTAAGTCCTTTATGATATTGTCAAGTCAAGTCTAAAGTCATCAGATTTGTAACTCGAGTCACCTTGAGTTCAAATCATGTGACTCAAGTTCACGCCTCTAATTCACGGTGACAGGAACTTGATTGAATTTCTTGATAGGCCTACCATCGTCAACCAATTAAATGATCAAAATGTAAGAGAGGGACAATCAATCAGTGTCAGGTAAATTTAAGTTTGTGTTATGTAAATTTTTCTTTGTGGGGTTCATCTATGACGTTTTAATTAAATAAAATGAGACAATAACTAAATGTAAAACATGGAAATGAAAACATATGAAATCCATGGGTAAAATCTTCAACGAATACAGAGAGGATAAACAAAGTGAAAATGAAAGGGAGGGACAAGTAAGCAGTTTTATAGCATTTAAGCACCAATTACAGTACAATTCCCACACAGAGTTCAAATGAGGGTTGAGGTTTAAACCGGCAGTGTAGCTGACAGTCAATGAGGGTTGAGGCTGAAAATCAGGAATCCTAACCACTAGACTATATGGAATCTGATCTATATATGATGGATCTGACACATCATTTCAAATGAACTCAAATGATTTGAAGTGGATGTGACCACACACCATGAGAGTTAGAATGAGGAACTGCACTCTAATTGGGGCTAAACTTACACAGCACCTTAAAGGAATGATAATATTTTTCCTGCATGTGGGTGAGCGTGCTGCGGCTATGCACTGTGACATGCAGGTTGGTGGCACCCTGACAAAACTTGTCATCTCTAATGCTGCAGTGGGAGGAGACAGGCACTCAGAGAGGCAGCCTAAATTAAACTGTAATTCAGATGCAGGGTGTTGTGTGGCGTTCATTCACTATCCTGAGGAGAGACAAGTACCCACTGAAAATCACAGTGATAGATGGACTACGGTTGAGTGGGTGCGTGTATAGCACATGAGTGAGTTGTTAAACTCATTAGCATCCGTTAAGACTTCCCACCCACACAAATTCTCAGATATTTGACTGATTCTCAAGTGCGCAGACCTATAATTCAGCTATGGGAGAGAGACGAGAGGTAGATGCATCAGCGCCTTCTGGTTCATGCAACAATCATCGTGTTTACTCAGCTAGAAACCCATACATCCTTGTACTGCCTCTCTGCATGCGCATATGTCACAACAACAGAGCAGGTGCACAGTCTGAATATTCCTCCCAGCTGAATAATAAAACTTGAAAAACAAAGTGCACTCAGGAGCTATTTAGCATGACAGATCTAAAAAGCTCAGAAGGTCAAATGCATCAGAGTAAAGAAACAAAGCCAGAACCCCACAGAATAGAGATTGTTTTAAGAAATGTATTTGTAATGAAATAAAAATGTCAACATAAGAAAAAAAAAGCATATAAAATATGGCAGCCAAACCCTGCCAGCTCTCTCAGTGGTCTCTCCCAGCGAAGGTCGCCTAGTGCTTCATTGGGATTTGTTTTAATTCTTACTCTACTGCTCCTCGTGCCTTCAAGGTAATTGGCAATCTCATTCCAACTACGCTTGATTTAGCACCCCTGTAAATGTTTTCAGTGTTTAAGAAGTTAGCATCGGGTGCAGCGACAGCCTTCTTGCTCTCATGAGTTTCTTTGTGACATTCAGCAAATGGACAGAAACTTCTTTTATAAAACTAATAATAAAATGTGAGCCTTTTTGTGGCTATATGCATTTACAAGTGATTTTTAAAAGAAATATTGAAAGTTGACATGAACCGTCTGTGTGGAGTTGTTTTCACCATTATGCTTACAATCTATGAATGTGTCCATATGTGTGTGTGTGTCTAATTGGCGTCATGAGTCCATATAATCAGTATTCACACGTGTCTCTCTGTCTGTTAACATAGTAAAATGACTGTAACGACACTCTGGACCATTACTGGGGACCCTGTTGATCACACTGTATTTACACACCAGCTGTAGGACAAAAGTAGTTCATTACTTCAGGTTTTGGTGCACTGGCATTACTGATGCTTCAGCAGATGATGATATGGTACCTCAGTGATTTCCACTCATTTCTGTGGGGTGAAAAATCAAAAAGGTTCAATGCTGTTTCAAACACTGCCTTGTTCTGTGGGGAGTTCACATTCACCGCAAAGATAAGTTCAAATGCCATCTGAGCCATGAAACATTTTTCCAATGACTGATTGAACTGACATTAAAAAAAAGTGTGGAAAAAAGCCCCTTCAAATAAAAATTCCACTCATTTCTGATTCCAGTCACCCAAATGTTCAGAAACATCAATTCACTGAAAACTCTGCATCGGTGCAATTGCGCTAATGCGGCAGCTCACTCCAGGTCTGTCAGGGCACGACCCGCCAGAGGATCACATGTTCACCAGCCTTTGAGACAGCAGACCAATACACAGCCCTTCATGCAAAAACAGATGCTTTAGTAAGTATAGAGGCGGTCTGCGTCAACTCATGTGGGAGATGCTGCTTTGCAGATGAAATGATTAAAAAAAACAGTGTGGCACGTGTTTGAGATCATGATCCTTCATTAGCATAGACACTGTAAATGACCAAAGCAAAGGTATCACACTAGAACTGTGATTCCAGAAAGTTGGGATGCTGTGTAGAACATAAATAAATATGATCATTTGTTGATCCTTTCTGACATGTACTTGGTTTGAAACAGTTTAAAGACAATATATCTGATGTTTTAATTAATCATCTTAATTATTTTTAAAATTTATGCTTTTTGGAATTGAATGACAGCAACATGTTTCAAACAATTTGGCACACAAACAACAAAAGAAAAGAAAGAAAGAAAGAAAGAAAGAAAGAAAGAAAGAAAGAAAGAAAGAAAGTTGTGGAGAGCTAAAACAACAAACAAACCCTGTTTGGAATTTTCCAACTTTCCACTTTTGTTTGTTTCTGTTTTTATTGATGTTTTACACAGCACCCCAGCTTTTTGTAACTAAAGAATGAGATGAGACCTGCTGACAATAATGAGAAAAATATCACTTTTTTACCTGCTGCTACTATAAAAGAACAAATACAAATTTTAACCATGACAGCCTTCAGGTGAAAAACTGACAATGATAGAAAGTGAGCGTGGTTAATAAAAGTACAAGACAGATGCTGCAGCAGAACCTTCAAGCTGTGCAGGGTTGGTGGCCTAGTTCACATGGATTGTGATTGAAGCTGATGGGAAGATTTGAAATGATGGACACATCAGAGAAGAGCAAGGAGCAGTGTAGACAGCTGGATGACCGCTGATGCCTACTGTGCATCAGTCAGGCTATCACACAGTTATGCCTTCAAACTGCTTGGTTCAGCTGGAAAATACAAAGCATTGTGTCACAGTCTATGTGGAAGGTAACCCAAGAATCCTAAAAATCATGTTGCTGGTGTTTTGTTCTCATTGATTCTCTTCTGGAGGTATTTTTGATATCTGTAAACCAAAACGTAATTAATACATATACAATTAATACAGTGACTGACTTGACTTAAATAAATTTGATTTACTACCTTCAAAACAACCGACTTCATCATTCTCAGTTAGGCTGTTGACATGAAAAAATCAGTCTCTCAAACACCAGATTAATAAATTCTAAATTTGTTTTGTTTTTTGCAAAAGTCTGAAGAGATCTTTGCTGATCTGAGCTTAAACACTCTTTGATAGCAGTGTGTTAAACTCCCATTCAATAAAAGTTTAACTGCTTTGACATTTAAACAAACTTGAGCCAGTTGCTGACATAAAAAGCCTTTTACTTTACCAGGGACGTTTGTTGGTTCTGATATATGCTGAGTTTCATTCATTTTTACTGGCAAATACTTTTGAAACTTGCATCATTCTGAAAAATGGAGGATGGTAAAAAAAAAACAACAACAAAACATCTAGCAGAGTGTATGCTGTGCAGGAGACTGTGTATATAGTCTTAAGTTAAAGATCGTACAGAGGGCCGGGGATGAGGCAATAAATGCGTCATGGGGTTAAAGATGTAGGACAGATGGAGGAGGAGAAAGTGATGTCAAGAAACAATGTATGTGTTCGTGTTGTGTGTGTGTAGCCATCACGATTTAAAGCAGGAATTCAATTCAGGAAGTTTTTCTTTCAGCTACCACTGCAGCAATTAATCATTCCATCGGCATCTGCCAACCCCTCTGTACATGCATCGCTGTCTTTCAGAGATACCAACAGTTAAAACATTTTTTTAATAGAATATCACTACTATAAAAGAAGTCCATGTGTCTGTATGTCTCTTTTTTGTTTGTTTGTTTGTTCTAGGTTCAGTTGAGTTTGTTGGCTTCTCAAGGCTGTGGTGCTTTCTTCAGCCACAAGATAAAACTTGTGATTTTTGGCACTTTCAAAATAAAAGGATCTGAAAGATGACCTTGCATTAGTCTGTTCATCTTTGCAGCTCTTCAGAGGCAATATACGTTCATACAGTAAATTGTCAGATAAAAAAGGGAACTTGTTCAAAGTTTTGTTTTTTTTTTAAGAACAATTGAATAACAATATTCAGTACTGATAATCCAACAGAGGACAGAAATAATTTAAAAAGAAAAAAAAAGAAACAGCACAATGATAAATGACTGAAAATACTGCATAGTACAAATGCCCCGTAGCTGTTTCTGTCCGTCCTCTTTTACACGGTACAAAGGGCCAACAGGGACAGACTACAACAAGACAGACTCATCAGTTTCCCAAGGAGATTCCAAAACTGACTACCGGCTGTTGCCTCCAGGGCAAAACAAAGTTTGCAGCACCGTCCTGCCCTTTAAGATCAGGCTCCAAATGGCTGAATCAAAAAACCATGTGATCTCTGATCCCTGGAAAGTAGAGAGGTGGCTTCCGGGAAAGTCAATCCTTTTTAAATTTGCTGGGCGTTATTCAGGTTCACTGCTATTTGTGGTCTTGTCCCACTCTATGCTCTCCTCACTGTGTGTGGGAGAAGGCAGGGCCCCAGTGGCCCCCGCAGGACGCATCCTCAGTCCCTGGAAGCGCCGGCACTCGGGGCAAATGCGGATGTGGCTGCACCCCCTCGCTACCAGGGCAGCCTCCTGTGCCAGTCTGTGAGACAGGGGTTCAGGCAGTCCGGTGCCCCCGCACAGCTTGCCGTTGCTGAGGCTGACCGCAGCGGCTCGTGCTCGACGGTCCTCCAGGGGTAAGGGCCGCGGCCGCATCATTGAAGCCGCCCGCCGGCGCCTCACCTGCAGGCTGTCGCGGCACAGGACGATCCCCTGGAGCTCCCGCAGCATCTCCTCACACACTGACTGCTGCAAGCACACACACAGGTAGAAAAAGATAGGGGAGAGGGGGATAAGAGAGGGAGAGAGAGGGAGAAAGGCCAGACAACTCACTGACTGACTGACTTGATCAGGACAGACTGATGGACCTAACAGAGACACACAACACATACATTTCATGGTTATCTTCATATACCGAGAACAACAGAGATACCAATCGCCGTAAAATAGAACAACACATACACAGTAGTACATATGAAATTTGAAACATACCTCTCAGACACATACAGACACGTAAAACACACATTTTATTTCCTGGACTGATGATTGAGTGCTCCACTGGGTATCTACAGTATGTAAACTCCAATAAGTACAATGACAGACATGCGACTGCTGCGCAGGTGCAAGACAGGAGAGGCTGGTTACCAATCTACACATGCTGTACATGAGCACGGTAACTACTGAGATGCACACAGATATAAACCCACACACACACACACACACACACACAAGCACACAGAGGTTACAAGTTAGAGTGAAACATTGTTTTATGCTGCTTAAGAAGAAATCACGAGTTGGTTTTTGACTTTCACATTCTGAATGTTTATTGAATTTAAGTCACAGTGGTCGAGTCCATTAAAGACAGTTATCAAGTTTCTGTTAAAGTAATCACATCAGAAATAATTATAACACTGCATGCACATCTTTCTCCTTCTCTGACGTATGGCTCGCCCATTTTTTTTCCTTTGTTTTCTATGTCGTCTCTGGGTCCCCCACCCACCCTTCATCATCTGCATTGATCATTTTCTGCAAACTTAAACTGGCCTTTGTCCTGATGAAACTGATTCTTCAAACAGCAGCAACTCTGTCGCAAGACTTGACACAAATTGCTTTTTAGTCCTCACTCAAGACGAGGCTGCACTGAACTGATCTGATTATATATATATCATTTTAAGGGATCATTTTTACAGCTTTTAGGATTATAATAATCACACAATATCTGTGTAAACCACTTTAACCTTTTCACAATGAAAATATATATATATTTTTTTAAGTTATAGTCTCTTCTATGTAAGGTACAAATTACACTTAAAAACGGTTCCTCTCTTTACCGCCCACATCTGGTTGTATCGACGGTCTGTCATTAAAGTTCTGGTTGACAACCGCAACTAGTCAGCTACTGTCAATCATTCTCCCTGTGATGAAATGAGTGATTCATGAGGATGTGCACACAAACATCTTTTACGTAAAAAGATGATTGAGTTAAGACTAGGATAAAACATTCACAATTATTTTAATGAGCAAAATCTCATTGGCAGCACCCTGTCAGAATGAATTCTCCACTAATAAAATCCTATTACATTCAATGCTGTATCTTATGAATGATATTCTATTGGATATTTATGTATAAATCCTCTACTGCATAAATAGAAAATGATCCATGTTTGCGTGTACTCTGAGTGAGGTATAAGTGAGGTATATCTTTGGTTTTGTGCTGATTATGTCTCAAAGGCTGGACGTCAAGAGGAACCCAAGGGAAGAAGAAGACTCCTGCTACACTTCCTGTCAAAGCTGGAAGTTGGAGAGCCTAGTGGCTCCGCGAGGGGGGTAGGACCAGGGAGGGGAGAGGGAGACAAAGCAGATGCAGGTTAGATAGCCCTCTCTCACCTCATGTCCTGGTGCCTGCCTTAACATCCAGACAAACTCCAGCACTGCCATGAAGATAGCCACCAGCAGGCCACACACCAGCACCACAAAGATACCCCCGATGTTCTCCATACCCAGGCCTGGAGACAGCATGATGTGATGGGAGAAGTGAGAGTGAGGTGACAGGAAGAGAGATTTGTAGTAGCAGGAAAAGGCAGAGCTGAAGAACAAGTGGGAGGATTAAGCAGAGACGAACCTTTGGCACGGTGATCTTCCTCCTTTGGACACTTGCCACCATCCCACCACTTCCTCTTGAGGATCTCCAAACGATTGTCCTCCTGCATTTTGAGGATGGCCAAGTCAAACTCATCTCGATACACTGATCCTGCAGGGAAGAGTGGAAAAAAAATCTCATAACTGATCAGAAAATCTTGGCTCAACTCACTCCTGTTTTGGTTTTCCGTTGTTAAAAGTTGCGGGTAGAACTGGGATACCTGGTACATTTTTTTGGCATTACCTTGCATAACATTCCATTCAAGTTGAGTGGATCCTAATATATGTAGTAAATACACTGCAGAACACTGATTACAACAATTGTCCCTTGTGCAACACAGAAATCCTGTACACTGATTGCATACTGCAACCTCAATTTTTTTCCTAACTTGATCCAGATTTTGAGAAATAACAGTCCACTAAACCACCATGGTCAACTGATAAGGTGCAGACGTTTCTCTGTTGCAGAGGAGAGGACGTGTCCTTACAGCATCCAAACAACATGCTCTAATCTAAGCTTTTGTCATTAATGACAGGTTTCTGCATGCATTCAGCTTTGTTTCTTGCAGCTTCATAAGAGTTATTTCAGTTATTCAATAAGAGAAAAGTTGGAATTTAGCCTAATTTAGCACTGATATAAATCTTCTTAGATACAGGTTTACTTATGATAAACAATTGGAAAGACATAAATGCAAATGCATTATGGGTATCCATATGCAGTCAGTGACTTACTTCCTTCAAATGAAGAGGATACTATGCTTTGACACCTTTATTGGTTGTTTATAACATGCACATTTGTGGTTCTGTTAAAGCAAATTGTTGGACAGTTTTATCATGTTTTAGAGTTTGGCTGAGAATAAACTGAAAGTGACGTTGGTCAAGTTGTTTAATCTAGCTTGAGCTTAAAGAATAAGTAATGAAGAACTTTAACCAAGTATATTTTCCAAACTGCAGATGAAGTGGCCTCTCCGACAGACCTGCAGTTCTTTGAGGTGTCAGATAAAAAAATCATCCTGACCTAGTCCAGCCCAGCCGGTGAAGTCTCAGGTTACCGGGTCACCGTGGTCCCCGTTGATGAGGCTGGTGCCCCACAGAAGGAGATGACTCTGCCTGTGAGCCAAAACTCCTACATTGAAGTGTCACACCTGGAGCCTGGAACGATGTACCGCTTCAACATCTACACCATTCTCCACGGAGAGGAGAGCTTACCGCTTATTGGGGAACAAAGTACAAGTGAGTCTGACGGATGTCCTCAGGCTTGCAGGGAAATGAATAAACACACAACAATCAGTTTCTGCAAGTTCATTTTCATACACTAGAACTCATGTGAATATCTAACCGTGTTTATTTACACCTCTTCTCTTAGAGCCCGACGCTCCCACTGATATCCACTTTACCAACGTGACTGAGGACAGTGCTGTAATGATGTGGTTCGCCCCCCGAGCCAAAATCACTGGCTACCGGCTCTTCCTCACTGTTGAGGGCTCGAACCCGAAGCAGCTGCGCCTGCCTGCCCGCCTCTCTCAGTACACTCTCCTCAACCTGAGGCCTGAAACAGAATATACTGCCACGCTGCACGCAGAGCAAGATAATAGCCTGAGCCAGGGAGAGACTGCTAAATTTATGACAAGTGAGTGTCTGACACATATATTATGCATTTGAATATTATTGCTGAATCTTAATTCTTATTTTCACCCCTACCCCTTCTCCTTCCCTTACCCCTACACCTGCCCCTACCCCTCGCCCCTTGAAACGACTTGCAAGGGGTAGGGGCTGAAATATTCCCCTATGAAATGGGACAGCCCTTCGAGGCTCTGATACGTCATCAGAAGTCATATGGTGTGGTAAATACATGCGACAACCTGCTATCAAGAGCGAAAATTATCATATGAATATGTTGAAACGTTGCACTGTAGTGCACAAATCAGCCTTAAAACAATGCTAACTTGGATGATTAGCTAACGTGCTGGACATGAGCAGGCACACG
>JAQFJB010000023.1:14447709-14458007 GCA_029874875.1 Naso minor
TTTTCTGGCAGCTGATTCAATATTTACAATGACTTCTCCCGCACTGCGGGTGGGAATAAAATTATATTCAGTAATATGTGATTATAAATCACGGGTGTATTACACCAACTTTATGTTTGGATAAAAGCTGCAGATCTTGTAAACTACCATTAGAAGCATGTAGAAGAATGCTAGAGTGGATTTGGTTATTAAATTTTAACAACAATGCCAACACCACTGTATGTTCTCTCCTCTCCCAAAGGCTCTAAAATCCAGTATGTTCTCCCTCTCTTGTTGGTGGTGGAAGAAGAAGCGAGCGATCCTCTGTGGCTACCTTTGAACTTTAAAATCAAATTCCTCTTGATGTTACTGTAAGGTGAGAAGCATGTCACAGCACATCAGCACTACCCACTAAATCATGTCAGGGAAGAAACACTTCAAACCGTTTTACTGTTTCACATTTCATAGAGCCTGCAAGGATACAAAAAAAAGCTACGTGTGAGCTTTTAAATACATGCTCAGTGCTGTCCTGCGGATGCAGATCTGCCCAGCTTGTTTGAAGTATCACACTGCACAATGCAGGTTTAAGTATGTCATAGCTAATGATGGTGAGGGACCTAAAACTCAGACTCAAGGATGTCAGGAATGTTTTTCTTTAACTTACAATTGAGTGTAGAGGTTTGATCGATAACTGTATAAATGCTTCCATTTATATTCTACTATAAAACAATTAACAACAGTATTTTAAGGGACTTAATATTTTCATTTCGGTGCAATGAGTTATTTCAGAAACTGTTTCTGTTGCTGACAAATGAACAGCTGACAGTAAAGTGCCTGCAGCAGATGCAAGATATGACTTTTGTGTGTAAGTATTCCAATTAACATTAGTTGATCACCGTCAGCACCCGAGTTATGCACATTTTAGCGATCACTGCTGCATACACATTACCGTACAGTGCCAGTTTGTGTGCAACAGGAAATATTTGATTGCGCCTTATATATTTTTATTTTGGGAATCAGCTAGAGTTCCTTTCCCAGGATAAAAAATTCCTGTTTTTTATGCTGACACTTTTTGGAACTGCTTAGTACTTCTTCTGTCTGAAACCAACTATTTCAGCTTCAGTCTCTCTCCTCCGTAAGAGCCTATTGTCTTCTGATTAGCAAGCTTTTGGAAGCATACCCAGGGGCAGACACCCAGTGCACTCTCATGACAGCTGCAGTGACTGAGCTTGTAAAGTAGAAACAAGGCACTGGCTGATTACTGTGGAAACACTCAACTTTTCACTGATTTTTGCAAAACTGGATCATATCATGAGGATATATATATTATTGTTAAAGGACCATACAAGTGTTACTACATGTCATTGTCCTTTGTCAACGCTGGCCACATAGGTTACATAAGCCTCACCCATTTTTCTCAAAATAGCTTTATTTATGAGATATCTTGTTTATTTACATTTTGTCCATGTTCAATAACCATTACAGAAAGTACCTGAAAATGTGTGACCTTAGTTGAAAAGACCATCTGTGTCAAAATACTCTTCACCCTAATATTCAAGATAGCAAGGCAGCACTCATTAGGAACTATTTTTCTAGGCGTAGTAACTTTCATCTCACATATCAAGGCTCACCTCTCTGTCCTGTTTAGCGATTTTTGACCAAATAAACTCAGACGTTCTCTTTAGAAAGGTGAATTACCTATACCTAGCAACTTTCACGAGTCCTTGGTGTTTCTACACCCTGTTTCAACATGAATAGCAGTAAATGGGTGTTAAAAATGCAGTCTGAGATCTACTTAAGTATTCACATTGTAGAATTGTATTATAATTTTTAACATTTGCAGGAGATCTGCTAATAGCAAGAAGACAAAAATAGGCTGGTATGATCCATTAAATACCAATGAAAAAGAGTGAATTCAGTGTTGGTTAAAACATGGAATAGTTTATATAAGATAGAGTTAAAGTACAGGGAAAGAGTTGCATAGCTTCACTTGACAATAAAGTCATATTCCTGAAAGAAAGAAAAAAGCTATCCACCTCTAAACTAAAAACAAACTTACATAGATCGGCTGGGAACAGACAGTAGCCGAGAGTGATATATGGATGTAGTATTTCATTTATAGTGCAGATGAAAATGGAAACCCAACAGGCATATCAAAAGCCCCGTGCAAATGTTTCTATGAAACTGTCGGGTTATATGTGGTAACACATTGCATTTTTCACTCCAGGCACTGTAGCAGTACTATATCATTAAGAGTTCACCTAAACGCAAGAGACGAGCTGAGGTCTGATGGAAATAACTGCTTAAAGAAGCGTCATGCACGAAGAGAGGAAGATTAATTCAATGTGACAACAGCACATCTTATGGTCCTACCTTCTGTGACAAACATGGAAGACTGGCTGCGCTTCAAAGTATTCTTGTCATCCAAATGATTGCCCAACCCGTACACATGTGCAGTACAAAGGGGTGGGGAAAGTGTGGATACTTAGGACTCATACCAACTCCTTTGAGTATTTTATAACTGCACTGCATGTATCACATAAAAACTCAAAACTGTCATTTTTCACTTTATGAGCTCCTCAATATTCACACAGTGGTATAATCACAGTCAGTGTTTCAAAGCAGTCAGCCCCACAAGGCAATGCCACCAGAGATTTTGAACAGCAGGGAGTCCTGGTCGGTCTACAACTATAACTGACTCATGTCTCATTAGGAAGATGGGCTGTACTGTACCAGAAGACATTATAGAGACTGGGATGGTAATGGGATATCTTTTAATCGCCATGCCGATCAAATTTATGCAGCTAAAAAGGCAGCTTCTCTGTGGACCAAATCCAATTACGGAGGGGAGCACACCAGAACCCACTGGTGAAAACTGAATGATTGATTAACTGAAAGAAAGCTGACAAGTATTTTTTTCCTCCCATCTTTAGTTACAGTAGATAATCTAGATGCTTTCAATATTGGTGTATTTATTTTTTGTAGTTTTCTACAAATAGGATTAAAAAAGGATCAAATTCAGAAAATCTAACTGCCAACAAAGCAGTCAAACCATCACAGACAAAGCTCTGAACATAGATATCTCTTCTTCTTTATAATTGATTTTGATCTTGGTTTTGTATAATTCAAAGGCGCTTCTGTCTCCTGACATCAGGCAGCCAAACACACCATGTCAGAGTTCAGACAAGCCAATTAGCATCCAACTGGGATCTGTTTGCATGCAGTCAAGCTCTGAGGCTGAATCCACTCCATCATGTTCATCTTGTAGAAAACATGTTTTTCTTCACTGCTCAGTGAAAAATTGACTGTTTTAAAAAAAAAAAAATCGAAATAACAACAATGCTACCATAATCTGTTTAATCATCTACTGGGTAAATATCCTTGTTTCAAACAGCAGATGTATAACAGCAGGAGTTGATTGATGTCAACCCACATAATCTTGCCAAGACAACACAACTTTTTTTTTTTTTTTTTTTTTTTTTTGTACTTGTGTTTATAAAGATCTCAAAACAAAGATGAGCAAGCCACAGTGGGCCGGATTGCTCCAAGCTAATGAGGAGAATGGAGGAAACAAAATGCCCCGGGTGCTTTGATTTGAGTGGGACTGGATTTGGGAGTTGTGACACTGTTGAGGTATTTCATCAGTTTCACTAACAAGGATTTCACCCCCCCCCCAAATCTCCTACAAAACACGCACAGCGACTAATGAGCGTCATTGTTTCAAACGCCGGTCGTAGTGTGAGTGAGCTGCCTAACATGGGCCGGTGGCAACGGGCCAGTTGGGTGCACAAACTCACCTCCTTTTCTCCACAGATATTGCTGATGATGGAGTTGGAGGCTGGACTGGCAGAAGGGCCAAGGACTGCCACCACCCCTTTAGACATGATCTGGCACACTGAGAGAAAACAGAGAGGAGGCGGAGAGGGGAGAAGTGACAGAGACAGTGAGAGAGAGAGAGAGAGAGAGAGAGAGAGAGAGAGAGAGTAAGTCAGTCAGTGTTATCCAGGAAATACAGTACAGGCTTTTCTTTGAGAATCTAATTTGTTTAAAAAAAAGGCCTTCTTCAGCCAGATGTTAATGGATGCACATTCTAAGCAGAGACTGGCCTGAGCCAGCGCTTCTGCTGTCTCAAGGGAACCTAAAGCTACATATGTTAGTGAAAGGCCAATTGCATTTGTCCATATTTATTATGCGTGATGCACATACAGAGAGAATCCTATACAGTGGATCCTGCTTATGAGAGCTTAGCAGCTTGAGGGAGAAACTGATATTAATATAACAGACTTTCACATATGGAGACAGACAGATATCAGATGGGAAGAGACTCAGACAGATAAACAGAGTGACAGACAGCGACAAAGGCAAAGAGACGGAAATAGTGACAGGCAGAGATATCTGGAGGCTTAAAACATAAAATCTGCTATTTGAACATTTGCACATGAATGACATAATATCCCTGAAAGTGACATACAAATCTTGTCTTGTTCTTCCACATTCTACATTTACAAGGACTGATTTAAGGGCTTTACTTTTGGGGTTAAAAACACACAGATGCAAACATTTTATCAAATGAGAATGTTGCTCTTTGATGTACACAGGCCTTACATTTAAATCTCCCATACTGAAAAAAACAGAATGCCATTTCTTGTGAGTTTATAATCCCTGGCTTCTAATTAAACCATTACAGTTGATGAAGTGAGGCAGACAAAAGTACAGGCAGTCCTGTTCATGTGTGCACAAACTAAGCATGTGTGACGATAATTTGTAAGTTATTGGGGCAAATGCAGAGCATTAACCAGGAAGTGGCAAGGGAAAGTGTTTTCAGGCCTGTGCGGGGAATCCAGAGGCAGTGAATCGAATGATTAATAAGTAATCCCTTAGTCGCCCATGGGGCCTGTAAGACATGAACACACTGACACCTTACACAAACACCTACGTACACATTTACAGCGTGTACCCCCCCCACACACATTTACACCTCTGTGCATGTCTTCAACAAATTATAAAGCTGAATCTCTCGACTGCTAGAGAACATGCTCTTGGCCCCTGTGACAATTTGATTTGCTCTCTTTCTCTCTGCACAGCTAGCTAGTGTACGTACATGTGAGAGAGAGAAAATGTGCATGAAAAGTCTGTGTCAAAACTCAGTTGCCTCACCACAGGTAATTCATCATCCCCAGGCACTGAGGCAAGGGCAAAAGTTTCCATTAGTGCTGTCAATTAATCGTCAGACTTGTACATTGCTGCTCGCTGTGGTCAAATTATGGTCAAAAGGTCACTAGGCCGGCCGATGTCCATTTTCCTCGCTTAACATTGATTTTCTCTGATCAATACAAGCTATTGGAACCTAAGAATGATTAAAAGGCTCTGATGAGTTCGACTTGAGGAATGTTGACAAGATCGCTGGTTACAGGAGGATGGAGGGATTGACAGACGAACAGGAAAATAAAATATAGAAGAAACAGAAACACAAAAAGACAGCCACACAACATGCATATGTCCACTCACAAACACACACATAGTGCAGCAACCACAACCAAAACTCATCCCGCTCCATGTCATGTTACCTGCAAGTTAAAAGTAGCTTTAGGGATTATAATTTTCTCAGATTGTTTGGATGGCACCAATAAGGCAGGAACATTTTTATGTGTTAGGTGGCTTTATAAGCAGTTTATACTGAGAAAGAACTGCTTGTGAACTCAAGTTTTGTCACGGATGTTTCTGCCTTTCAAAGCAGCAACCAGTCGAGGAGGCATCCACTCAGGAGTGTTATTCTACACATGCAGGAGTGGGAGCTTAATAAAGGGTGGGGGTGGGACTATTCTGGGCAGGTAGTGCTCCCTCTGTGATATTTCCATCTAACTGTGGCCACTGATCCATCCCTAATCCAATTCCTGCCCTTAATTACGCACTCACACTTTGACACACCAAACATTTGCACAATATACACGCAATCCGGCATGCACACAGAGAGAAACACACAGGAGGGGACCACATTTGGGAAGGGTTTGTAGTAAACCAGGCAGAGAAAGTAATACAGTTTCTTGTTGTGGTAAGTGAAGCGGTGTTTCCATGGATTAAGCAGCGCCACTGAAGCTCTTGGGTTTGTTAAAGTGGGAATGTGTCGTATTGAAAATCAATCCCCACACTTCTAGTCTCAGCTGTATATTGGTTGTTTTCTGCAGACACATGCTGTGTTTTATTGATTTTGGATGGTTTTCATTAAAAATTAAAAAATATAACCAATAAACACTAAGGTGTGAGGCAACAAGACGCCACACACATAGACATTGATAGAATTGTTAACAAATAGGCACTTCAGCTTAATGGAATCGCAGTCAGTGATGCATTTGTCACATATGTGACAAATTACTGGAATTCTTGTAATGGCCCATTAAAAAAAGATCTATAAGCCCTCGTCTGTTGAAGGTCATCTCTGTTTTGACATTGACAGTCAGTGATACTCAGAGTGGTCCTTGACGGGGTTCCAGGGGGGTCAAAGCAAAAGAGGAATGATTCTTTTCACAATATGCCAGAGTTTAAGAATTCAATAAACCTGACAGCAAAACACCAAGGCTGTCAGGCTGAAGAAACAAAAAGCAAGCTTTAATAACAAAAGGGGATATCAGATAACAAATCTTGTAGACAATAAGAACACAGGAAGCAGGCTGAGGAAATAATCGTAGAGCTAAACAGAAAATACAAAAACTGAAACAAGTACAAACCAGGAGGACATGAGAAACACACGCAGGGTTACTGGTGAGACACAAGGGAGCAAAAGCAGAGCTCGAAACAGAAGCTCACAAACTGACAGAAAAACAGTGGACAGGGGAAACTTATGCCACGTTCATGTGCTCCTCAGAAGCTTGGACTTCCTCATTGTCAAGTCGTAAATACGAAATGAGACTGTTCAAGTGCACTGCTAGGTGTAAAATAAAGTACGACCTGTGAGACGCAGTGATGTGCTGAAAGGCATCTAGCCTGCCAGATACCGACAAAAAGAAGAGGAATACTCTGTTCCTTGGAACTTCTGGTCAGAATGAGCAATAATCATGGAAGCCAGAAAAAAGATGGTTTCCTCATGGCTGCTTTTTAATCTGTAACACCGAGCCCTACTACTAATATATAACCTATACCATCAATCTGACAGAGTCCATGCATTCTGCCAGTTTTGTTGTTAGTTTTGCATCATGAAATCTCACATCTCGGTAGCTCAGGTATCAGGGAAATTTCCAAATTTCCTACTGGTAAATACGACAGTGAAGGACTGTTCGTGTGCTCACAACTCATACATGTGGTAAATACGATGTTCTGAGGAGCACATGAATGAGGCATTATCAACAATCAAAAAGGTGGGAGGGTAAACAAAGACAGAAAGTTAAAAAAAAAAAAACGTAACAAAAGAGGAGAAAAACTACACAATAAAACAATAACAAAAGTTACAAAAACAAAATGAATGTGGATGAATTTCATGCACTCGTAATAAACCTCAAAAAATGAAATCACACAGGGGGCCCTTTGACAAAATCTTACCAAAAGGCGGTTTGTGGACTAATGTGTGTCAGTTTAAGGATCTTTCATTTGTAAACGTTTGACAACCACTGGATTAAGTCGTTTTAACATCACACTGCTTATTAAATTTAAGGGAGAACGTTTTGCTGACACAGCAGAACAAGTCTTGCCAATATGTACAGTAGAAGAACAAAAACAGATATAAACATTCTGTTAGAGTCCCACAGCTATCAGAATATGACAGCTCATTTTGCGTTTCTGTACCACACCAGTATGTCATCTATTTTCAATCATTTCTGTGCCTCTGTTTGACCAGAATATTGTTAAACCAGACAGACTTATCTCTGTGTACTTGAGGGGAGAATGAGAGAGACAGAGTGAAAAGAAGGCAGAAGGCCTGAATTGAAATGACAGGCTTGCTGATTTGAAAATGAGAGAAAGATTTTCTTTTCTTTTTTTTTTTTTTTGCCTGTGTGATTGCTGACTGGACCCAGCAGCGTCTCACATTTATTACTTTCCCCATATTTTTCTTTGACTCCACACATACACATACAGTGACCGGCAGACTCAGACGCACACTGTCTTTTCCTCACCTATCTACTGGCATTTCTTCCCCACGTTACTTACTTGTTTCCCCCATCTCGTATTCACTATCTCTCAGCAGTTCAAAGATGTCCACCTCCAGCTTGCCAGTGGTGGAGCGGTTACTGCTCCTGTTGATGCTGTCTTTGGCCAGCGTGATGGCCAATCGCTCCCCTCTGCTGCACTCCATAGGGTCATCAAGGATGGCAGCTGAGAGGAAGGGAGGAGAAAAGAGCAATGGGTTGAAGAAAAAATAACAATAAGAAATAATAATCCCAACTGGAAACGCCTGTTTTTCAAAATAAATAAGAACCAGGGCTGCCCATATGGCCAGGACCTGTGCAGACAGGCAATGCATTTAAAGCCCAAGCTACAATATAAGTCCAAGTCACTGACAGCTGCTCCCAAGGTGCATGGATTTATTAGCACCAACACTTAGCTGACATTTGGTGCACAATGCTCTCCATTAATCTAGAGTGCCGACAATTCTACAGAATTGTTCTTAATGAATGTGTACCATTTGGGAGCAGCTTTTAGTGTGTGGAATCTACTTTTGCTCTAAAAGGGTGAGTGCTATGTAATGTAAATATCTGACCTGTATGATAAAAGCTCGAAAGCTTAAAAGCTTTAAAATCTTGCACCTGTTTTGAGCAATGCAAAAGAACAAACTCATAACATACGGTTGTGTAGCTTTCATTGAGGCTGGGCAGAGATGTAAGGATCCAGTAACTGCAGTAGTTTTTTTGGGAAATTATATTTTCCAAGTCTACAACAAAATTAAATTGGTTTGCAAAGAATAATAAGGCAACATACTATACTCAGAAATGATTTAAACACATTCTGTAATAATAATGTTTGTTGTGTACTGAGCCATAGTTATCATAGCTTGGGGAAGCCAATTATAAAAGGACTGGATGCAGATAATTTACTACTTTCATTTTTATGCAGAAAAATTAATGTAAATCCACCACAACAAGACTGTAGAGACTGGTTATTAAAAGGGATTGTAATATTTCATACCTCATGATAACTGAATAGTACATCAATGTGCATTGTGAAAATATACTGTAGCCATAATAAAATGGATTAAACTACAATCTACTTTAAGACAAACTTGGGAGTAGGGTTACAATTAATCAAGATACTATAGAAAATCATCATGTGCATTATACAAATTGCACAAACTGCGTTTGTATGATAAAGGTAACATGTTTCACAGCATTTATTAATGCAGCACTGTGATGCTGCACAAATGCACCAAAAAAACCCACGCCCTCCAGATGTAAGGGAGCACACTTGTTTGTTACAAACCAGAGCAAAATTCACATCAGCACCATTTTGTAAAGAAAAACAAAAACAAAAAACAAAACAAAACAAAACAAAACAAAAAAACAGTGGAAATGTACATATTTATTATTATCACTAAAATCAGAGATTTTTTTGCACATGTACATAATTTAACTTTTTTTCTGCAACCTTTAAGTACACAGGAAAAAATCCATAATAACCTTTTAGCATATTGTAATTCAAGTGGTCTGAAAAAAAAACACAAGACTTCTGCACCTCTCTGTATTCTGGCCATGATGGAAACTTTTTGGCCAGTCAAGGTAAGTTCATCAAGTGCCTGTTTTTGTTGGCTGCTCTATGCAGTGCTTCTTAGCGACAGATGATGTCACCACAAGATGACAGACTGTTGAAACAAGTGACCTGTGACAGGGAGGAGAGGGTGCAGCCGAGGACTCTTATGCTACAGCTAGCTTGATTTTAAGGCATTGCCTGCCCGAGCTTCAAGAAGGCACTTTGGGCATTATCTTTTTACTTTCTTCAAGACGTTTTGATGCAAATGTCACCAACATATGCTGCACTGATACACATTTTAGCCAAAAGACTACCACTACCAACAAAAAATTGAATAGCATGTCCACTACTATAATGTAATCAATTAAACATTGCATATCAACCCCCTTAATCTGTGTTTGAGTAAAACTACAGCTTGACAAACTGTGACGTACAGGTTAACATTCAGGGTAGAAAGGAATACACAATTAAATGAGCAACACATAAATGAAAGCTGGTTTCTAATTAATGTCAATAAACAGCACAAAGGTTCTCAAGTTAAACAGATTAGACTTGCAACTAAAGAGGAGGAAGATGATAAAAGTAACCTACCCGGAAAAGTGTGACACAAAAAATACAATTAAGCACAACTTGGCTGAAAGGTAAAT
>JAQFJB010000023.1:14657835-14668679 GCA_029874875.1 Naso minor
ACAGCTTTGGCACGGCCCATAAATTCAAGACTCCAACACTAGTGGACATTTTCAAAAACTCTTTAATATAAAAAAATTAGTTATTTAGTAACTTAATTGAAGTTTCCTTACCTAATGACTTGATATTTTTGATCATAAAGATGTTTTAGGCCGGCAGACAACTGTTTTCATCAGACAAAGTTAGCATTGAATGGGTAGCTATAGCTAGCTGATAAAAATGGTGGAGCAATTAGAGGCTAAAGAGACAGTTCTCTCAGAAGTCATGTTAGCGGAGGACAAATCTGGCGCTAAATTTGAAGTGAAGATAGCACTTTCATTTCCTGAACGTCCAGAGACACGAGTTTAATGTGTCTGCTGGATGTGTAAATACGGAATTTTTTGTAAACATATTTGCTGCATCGGTGGTAAGTGTGACCTCAGCTTGTCCCTCACAGCTTCCAAAGCACTTATTACACATTGAAATGTGAAGCCTTCAGTTACTTTTCGGCTAAATTATTGAATTTGGAGCTATGACACTCTGAAAGAGTGATAATATTGGGGAATAATAAATTCCCAGCGGCACGGCAACCTACACAACATACAGTCTCACATAAAAATGAATGGTAACATCAATAGGGCATATTACAAGGTCATGATGAGATACTGTCATCTGATGTACGCATTCTATCACAACCACAAGAGGTCAACATACCTGTACGAACACTGATCAATGATTCTGTCAAGCAGGAACTGTAATTCAAAGAAGAAAAAAAGGGGTGATAACCTACAGTTATAACCTGATGTCTTAGTCGTGTATGGATCATAGATTAATAGCATAACTGAAGGTTTATTTGTCACTTTGATGAAATGAAGTCAGTTTAACAAGGGTGTGCATACGATTTCAAGGATATACACTTTTTTTAAAGACACTTGCTCCATCCATCATGACTAATGCTCAGGTGCCCTTGATCTTTCTCATCATGCTTTAAGTGAAAAAATGGTCTTCAATCATTTCTCCATTACTGAAACTGTCATTCAGTAAGTGCTGCACAAGTAAAATGTTTCACTAACCATCAATGTCGCAGCATGAAAATGTGATCATTCTTTATCTTTTTACAAGATTCTAATTAGTTGCTGTCACATTTGAAATAATGGTTTATAAAAGCTTAAATAAATACAAAAAACAGGCAAGGTTTTCCTTTTTGAATGTGTCATGGCACCATTTATTTATTAAAGTTATGCATAACCTTCCAATTTGATCAATGTAACAGTATATGTTGAACTTCATGACATTATTAGAATATCAGGCAGTCAAATCAGTAACGGTAGCAGAAAGAAGCAGCAGTTCTGTCAGGTGCTGATACAGAAAGAGCGTGGCCGCTCCTTATAGAAGAGGGAGAATGAGGGCGAGATACCCAACAGCAGATGAAGAAGCATGACATATAGAGTGTGGGAGGGGATAAATAAGCATGAAAGCCACTTGGCTTTGAGGAAAAGCAGAAGGATGACACCCATAAGTGTTCACAGGGAAAAAAAGGGGGAGAATCACAAGCAAAGGAGAAGAGGGGCTTACGAGAGGGGAAAACAAAACAAAACCTCACCGTGAGGAGGAGGAGGAGGAGGAGGAGAAGGAGGAGGAGGGGGGAGCACAGAAGAGCAACAGGACCAGATCAGAGCCTTTGGACTCTTCATTCTAGTTAACACCACACCTAGAATTAATGTGAAATTCTAGACTTTTACACAATTCAAGAGTTTTTAACACAATGGGATCTATCCATCACCAGTGCAACTCTGGCCTCTATCAGTCTGAATATATTCCTGCCATTTCATTAGGATATGCTAGGCTAGTGAGCTTTGTATGCTAGCGTGCACTCAACACTCACACTAACCCTGTATGACTGAAGCAGGAAAAGCAGCCAAAAAGGTAACACCATGGCCAAAAGCATGCAAGCAATGTGGGAAACACTTTAAAAAAAAATGAAAAGAAAGAAAATAAATACATCTTGGGATAAAAAAAAATCTTAATACATTATCTTAAAACTTTCCTTTTCTTGTTTTGTGTTTCATATATATATATTCTAAACACACATCTTTTTACATTTTGGTATAAGTTCTCTTTCTTGCAGGGAGTTCCGGGGAAAATGGGTGTTCGATAGTAGAGGGGTGAGGTTCGGGGGCAATCCCACTTCCCTGATTGCCTTGTGCTGATGGAGGGGTGCGCGGCATCGACAAAGATGACTCCTCCCTTCAAAACGTTTCCGCTCACTCTCAGTCTCTTGTTCTCTGTGGTAACCGAGGACGACAGCGATGGAAAAAAAGGGGACTCAGCAGTGAGAGGACAAGCTTATAGGATGTCCAGAAAGTCCAGGACACAAGAAGTAGGAACAGACTACGAGTCGGTACTTCCTCTATGAGGCCAGAGCCGAAAGCCGAGACACAAACGTCCACTATCTCTTGTCTGCGGAGACAGTTGGTGTGTATAATCAGAAAAAGGGCAGATACATAAAGTGATTCATATATTTAGATATACAGAATCCATATGTAGACAATGAGTATAACTGATACCTTTGTTTCCATCCGTGTCTGCTGCTGACCTCTCTGGCCTTTGGCGTATTAGATTATTGTATTTGGTCTCAACTTCCTGCAAGGGAAAATATCTACTGTGAGATTAAAGCAATAAAAATATCCACAATGTGTGAGTATAGAGTAACAATGTGTGTTTGAGAGCTCTTGATTGTTAATTACCTTCAGATAGTTGAGATCGGCCTGAAGGTTCCTCAGATGAGAATAGACCTGTCTGCTAAAAGAGGAGAGGCTGCCCGCCTGAGACGCTGAAGAAAACCTCAAGTTGATGCCAGAGTCGGCAGCGCAGCCTTGTGAGGTGCGCAGCTGCTTCCCTGTGGTTGATGCCAAAATGTCATCATCTGTGCTGCTCTCCCCCGGGCCACCGTAACCCTCCAGGACTAAATAGCCTGCTGAGAGAATCAAGAGGAGCAATGTTATTCTCCTAATGTCAGAATCAGAGCGAGACAAAGATGACTGAGCAAGCTGCACTTTAATGTGAATCCTTAAGGGAACATTTGTCTCTAAGTACAGCCTATTTAAACCTACAGTGTAATGTGCAATGATGTGTTATGACTAATCAATTGTTCGAACTGTCCAAGCTCACCATAATCTTCAGGAGAATCAAAGAAACCTGTGTCCCCGGAGCCCAGGTCCTGAGTCGGGTCCTCTGTCTGCGAGCTGTTCTTCTCTGAGCCATTATGGACGATCACCCGTGCGCGGCTGTCCACAGGGGTCCTCAGGGAGGTGGTCCTAAGGAGACGGGCCCCCGAGGAGCGTTTGGTTTGCTCTGCAGCATCCTGGGACATGAGCTGGGTCACCAACACCTGCTTTAATGCTGCCACTAAGGAGGATGAGGAGGAAGTGTTAATGATTTGTTGGTAAATTATTATCAATATCTTTTTACAGATGATTTATTCACCGCGTGCACCAGTTCTGCGTGCTTACATGTTTTCAGTGCTTCGTCTGCTCTGGAGGGAAACATGTTGAACGAATCTCTTTCTTTGCCATCTTCAGCCACTTGGAAAGGAAGCTCCGGGTCCACAAAACCTTCCTCCTCCTCTTCTTCCTCCGCCTTTACCCCCTCAAACGGATTATTACCTGCTAGAGAACTCTGAATCTCACTTCTAGAAGCTGGGCTGCTCTCTTTTTCTGAGGGGGTATAATTAGAAGAGATTATCCACACAGTTAAGTAAAACGGAATATTTGGTTTATTGAGGGAGAATAACTAAAGAAATCAGTGGCTCTGGTTACCTGTGGACTGGGTGCTGCCAGTGGATGTGCGGTCTGGGTCTCTACTCAGCCTGGAAACACCTGCCGTGATGATCTCCACGCCGTCTCTCTCCCCGCTAGCACACAAGAGAAATCTTGCGTTAGTGACAAGCTCAAAACCCTGACAGCCATCTGATATGGTTACAGTATAAAGATGATAAAGCCACATACTCGGTTTGAGGTAATGGTATGACACTGTGAGGTTTGACTTTCATGGCTTCAGCTCTCTGGGTGATTAGACGTTGCCACCTTGTGCGGGAAGAAAAAAAACATGTTATTACCTTCGCACATTTAACAACTGAAGCTATAAAAATGTAATCAATCAATCAAAAGATATGTGGACTTGCATTCTCTGATCTGAGACTGTGGGCGCCATCAGCTCATAGATCTGGGCCCCGTTTTCTGACATGGACAAGACGAAGAAGGACTTGTTGTCTGGAAGGGAAAGACGGTTCAGGGTGAGATTAATTACAATTGGATTCTGCATTCATGAAGCTTGACACTTCATTCTAGGTTGCATACCTGTGTGTTTTATCATGAGGCGTTCTTTGTTTAAATGATTTGATCTTATCCAGGTTTATCAAGTTCCTGCGTTGCCACTTTTGTAAAAATAACAACAGAAAAACAAACTTTTGCTGGGCTGCACCTACAGGGACTAATTTTTAAACCTAATGAAGTCATGGTTTAGTTTTAATTATGTTGCTTAAAATTAAGATAAAAGTTAAACCTCTCTTTAAACATTGATGATATTTTTTACTCTAAACCTGGACCAAATTTTGTCTGTTGCAACCGAACTTGCAACTCTAAGTTATCCAGTACTAACTTCAATCTTAATACTTGAGGAGGTTTCAAGTTCCTCGAAGAAAAATAAGGGACAGACTCAAACCAATACAGTTTTATGACGCTGCTGAATTTTTCTCAAGGTATCGGTTAAGCAGCGACATCATGATGGAGCTGAACAGGAAAATTGGACCAACTGTCAAATAAATATGGCACGGAAAGAAAGCAGCTGTAGCATCAGTGTTCCAACTCCCGGTGGCCCGACGATTTTACACCACAGGATGTCTCTTGGGGGTCAATGGGACCCATCTGGCCTTCTCAACACCACTGCTGAATTTTTAACAGAGTGTCTGGGGCAAGAGCAAGTCTAAAGAACCAGTACATCCGGTTTTCTCCGAGTAGGAAAACAGCTGCTTTTATTTGGCCATATCGCTTCATCAATCCAGTCATGAAGGAGGAGAAATGAGAGCCTCTTTGCTGAGCCACCACGACCTGGCTTACGAACCTTTACACAGATATCCCATAACGTTCTGGTTTTTTTTTTTAAAAGATCCCCACCACACATGCAGTAAGGTGTAATAAAAAAAATTCTCTATATTAGTTGGACATGGTTTCAGCAGAAAAAAAGGACAAGACCTCTCCTGCTTTACTGTAAAAGTCTCCTCTCCGTGTATGTGCTCAGGGATTCGGGTTTCTGTATCATACTATACAAGTTTAGTCTTTTAAACTATTTGTAATGTCACAAATCTCGCCCATATGGTCACCTCTTAAAATCTCATTTTCAGTGGGCACAGAAAAAACTTTCCAATTTCATGTAATGAATGTGAAAACAGTCTTCTAGTGTCAAAGTCTGCCTAAACATCATTCTGCACAGTGAAGCTCAAACATTCTGTAGGAATAAGAGGAAACACATTTTCAATTTGAGGGACTTTCAGGAATACAGAGCAGCTGAAAGGTAACAGTTTCCTCCACTCTTTTTATAACCTACCAGGTCCAAACAGCAGCCAAATTTATTGTTTAATTATGATTATGTGTTTATTTATTTTAATTTTAGTAAGCGAGCATCACCATACTGATTAAACACTACTGATTTAAACAAAATTGAAAACAGTTGGATTTATTAAACGGCATTTAGTTTTTAATTGTGCGACAGAGCTCTCCTACATTTGCTTAAGGTGTATTAGAACTAATCTTACATTAAATGGATCGTGGTTGGTACAGTCGAGTCTAAGAGATGATGTGTTGACTGACCTGTAGCCACTGAGCGCACCAGCACCGTGTTGAGCTTGATGATGGGGCTGAAGATATGTTTGGTATCGGCTGTGCCTGCCAGGTTTTTACTGTGACACTTGAGGATCAGACGCTCGTCTTGTTTCTGCAGCAGAACGAGGATGTCCTCCAGGAGGAGCGTGTACAGCTCTGAAAGGAGGCAGGGAGGATATCTGTATTTACTTATCAAACATCAGCGGTGGTCTGCTGGAGTTTTTACAGCAAAATTCCATTAACTTCAATAACCAACTCTTAAAATGTGGTAATACAAACCAATAGTTTTGTCCTTGTTCACTTTCCATGACAGTGGTCCCTCGTGCACCATCGTTCTCTTGGTTAGATCCAAGTTCTGATGGAAGCACAAGAGGGAAATACATTTAAAACTTGCAAAGTACTTGCTGCCGTTTTCATGAAGCCATTTCCACATAGCACCACTTTTTAGCAGTTACTTCAAACGGCACATGTGGGTGTAAAACATGAGTGTGCTCTAACTTAAGCTAAAAGGGTCGTGTAGATAACTCACCTTTAGCTCCAGGATCATGGGGTTGTCGGTCTGCTTTAGAGAAGAGAGATCCAATCTTCTCTGATAGTCCTCCAACCTCTAAAGGAAGGACGGAGAGAGGCAGAGACAGAGGAAAGGGGATAAGTAAGTGCTCTTTAAAAGGAAGCAACTGCCAGGGGAGCAAAGGAGGCAGCGGAGAAAATAAATTGCGGTAGAACAGAGAAAAGAGGACGGACTTAAGATGTGACACAGAGGAAGGATGAGAAAAAATCTCGGGGCTGGCACAAAATGGAAAGCAGATTTTAAGAAACATCACACCTGCTTGTCTTCAGATTCTTTCACAGCCTGGTTGACGTGATTGAGGATCTTTCTGCAGCAGTCTGCAGCCTGCTTCACTTTGTCCTTCTCCGCTGCGTTGTCTGAGAGATATTATGACATCAAGAAAGAAGTAAGACCTCTTTAGTTCTGTAGGGGATTGTCTATGAAATTGATATTTCCTCTGTCCATTAACACACCATTGTTCTCAAAAATTATGATAAAGTAAAGGGGGCATTATGATCCCATAATGGTTGGTTATACTTTATCATTAGTGCACTCTCTCTGTGTGAGACCAAAACCCCGGCCAAGACTAAAATGATGGACCAAATAATGGGTGAGACAGTTCCCCAAATGCGCGCTACCGCTCCAGGATCATTAAAATGATAATATCTCCATTTGTCTCTGTAATTCACTAATAGCTGGCATGTTGCCACGTAGAACCTTGCTTAAGACTTCATTTGGTTCATTTTTATCCACTTTTCTCTACCTCAAGGGTTGATTTCCATTGTTATCTGTTGCATTACATTATGTTCTGATTATAAAATGCAAACTGGGTATTACTCTTGTATTGTGTGTTTCCATGGTTAACCTTAACATGAGTAAATTAATTTTCATACTGTATTTACTGCCTCATAGGAACTTAATTAATTAAACTGATTAATTTAAGGATCAGAGGAGAGGAAGGCAAGATACAACACTGAACTCCACTAATAGAGGTTGCATGCAGGGGCGTTGCACCAAAGCAGTCTAACTTGGCACAAGAATTAATTTCCCGTCTGGGTGACAGCAACAATCATCAGAACAAATTTACACCCTTGCTGACGCAGCAAAGCTACACAGATAAGCAGCCAGACTGCAGACAGAAGTCAGGACAATCACAACTGTGTTCAATAGTTTAAAGACATATCAGTGTTACTACATGTCATTGTCCTCTGTCAATATCAGACACATCGCTTAGATAGACTCCACGCTCTTTTCCCAAAATAGCTTCATCTATGAGACATTGTGTTTGTTTACATTTTGTCCATATTCAATACATGTTTCAGAAAGAAAAAAATGTGTGACGGTAGATAAAATGAACGTCTGTAAAAATCCTTCATGCTAATATTCGAGCTAGGAAGGCAGCACTTGTAAAGAACTACTTTTCCAGGCGTAACAACTTCCGTGTCAGTAAATCTCTTGCTCAGCGACTTTTGACCAAATAAACACAGACGTTCTCTTTAGAAAGGTGAATTATCTATTACTAGCAACTTTCACGTGTCCTAAAATATATCTAAAGCGTTTCAATAGGAATGGCGGTGAGTGAGGTTTAAAGATGCAGTCTGAGATCCACTAAAGTATACACATGATTAAAATTTCAACGACAAGAAGAAAGGAGCAATCTCTGCTAATGGTGAGAAGTCAAAAATACAGTGGTATGGTCCTTTAAGAAAATCAGTATAATTTTGGTTTGAAACTTTCACTTTAAATGTAGATCACCATTTTCTTTCCCTGTGACTGACGAAATGTCCTCGACTGAGTGGAGCGGACTTTGTGTCTGATTAAGGCTGCAGGAGAGTAAATCAGATCCTGTATTCACTGTAAATGGTTTGTATGAATGAACAAATCTTTTTCTTTGGATGATCCTGCACACATGTTGACATGTGAAAGCTTCATGTGTCTCCAACGGAGTGGGTGGTAGCTGCTACATCGTATTCTTTGATTGCATGGAGTGCCACGCTCTTTGTATGCTATCATAAAACTGCAGCAATTAAGACCAATGCCTGAAAACGAAATTAGCAATAATTTTGATAAATGGTTAAGTCATTATTTTTTTTCTAGAAAGAAAATCAAAACAATCACTGCTTTGGGACTCTTGGAACATTTGATGGACATTTTCTGTATTTTCTGACATTTTATAACTACAACGATTAATGGATTCATCAAGAAAACAATTGGTAGACTAACAATATGAAATAAATCATTTGTCATCTTGTTTTGAAACATTATTTCCCAGGCACACAATTAGTAGGCTTATGTATTGAAATTAGTACACAGTAACAATCTTGTGCACATGAGCTGATAACAGGAATATGAATAAATCACTGTAAACTGTTGTAAAAAAAACTCTAACTGCTCGGGCAGCACTGCAGTACCTGTGTACTTTGCGATGTTCTCTAGTAGCAGGGGGTATTTGGTGAGCCGCAGCATCTCGACAGGAATGATGTCCTTAAGCTGCAGCCGACGACACAGTCTGTTACTCTCTGCCTCCTGAAAAGCAATTTCAAAGAATAAAAGTTCAGTAAACTTGAGCAGTCACCTAAAAGTCAATACATCTTTTTGTTTTTACGCATGGATATTCATTCACATTAATTTACAGAGACATTTAACTCTCTAAAATGTTATCTCCGTTGAATTCCAATTTTCTGAGATATGTGAGCATGATGTCAGCACCTGGATGAATGAAGTAAACCGTGAGTCTTTCTTCTGTTTGGTCTTGATGAGCTCCAGAGCAAAAGGCTGGTTACTGCAGAATGTCCCGACCGCCTGCTTGATCTTCTCCTCCTCTCCTCCGCTGAACTGTTAGTCGCCCAAACCGAGACGGGACAGAGCAGAGACGGACAGAGACGGTGATAAGTCACTCAGTCGATCTGGGTCAGAGGTAGTTGCCATGGAGATGTCTAGTATTTAACTATTACAATGGGCAGCAGCTCCCAGAAGGGGGCAAGGCTTAAGTCCTCGTAGCAGAGACAGCTTAAGTTTAAATGTAGACTAGATCAATGCTCGGACCCTCGGGGGACCGTTCACCCTACTTATCCCACACAGAGACATTTTAGACAGGGCTGCTAGCTGATATGTGGCGACCTCACATCTACTGTCTCACGCATGATATGGAGACGCAGAGATGTCAGCCAAATCTAGGGCACAGTCTGACATAAGCATTTACGGAGAAATAGGCATCCATTTCACTGGCTGGCTTCCACTGTGAGGACAGAGTTGATCTTTTGTGCCTCTTAAGTGCTTAAGATTTTGTCTTCAGGATTTCAGTGTATGAAGATTTAATAGTAAGTTTGGGGGAAAAACAACCTTCTGTATTATTTACAAACTGCACATAGCCACTTTCATGTATATAAACTGCATATACATGTATATATCATGCACAAACAAACAGATCTGAGACAGAAGAAAACAATCTCACGCCAACATCAACATTTTTCTTTGTTGCTGTAAAGCAATTTCGTGCAACAGTTCAATTTCTTTGTGCACAAAATGCCTTTTTTTCCTATTACATCAGTCGTCATGGAATTTATTCAGTACAAGATAATGCTCGAAAGGGGAAATAGAATTTCAGCCTGAGAATTGTACTCACCCAGGAGAGCAGGTCGTCTCCTATTTGATCAATTACTGACGACTCATTTCTCTTCCTAACGGCTACCATTTGCTCCAGTATTGAAGCTGAAATTTTAAAAAGAGACACCAATGGACAGTAAGTGAGTGTGTGTGTGTGTCCCTGTTTGTGTATGCAGGGTAAAAACAATGAAGAAAACTACATTTAAAAATGTGAAAGCGTAGCGTATGTACAGTTTAAATTCCACATTTCATCATTCTTTCCAGGTTTAGTTTGATTTTATACTTCATTTTAATTCTCACTTGCTTTTAACTGTGTCTTGATGGCTCAAAAGCAGTCATGTGTAGGTAAGAATTTGTGTGTGTGTGTGTGCGCGTGTGTGTACCATGCAGCTGTAGAATCTCCTCCAGGTTGGTGAAAATGTTCTTGATGTCAGCAGGAGGCAGGATGGCTTCTTTGGAGAGCTTCTGGTAGAAAACGTGATCCAACACTCTCAGCATCCGGACATGTGCCTTCTCTGTGTAAAACAGCTCTGCAGATGTGATGACAGATGTTAATGTAAGATAGCAGACGATTTGCTGGGCTCATCATTACTGTGTTTCTGTTATACACATCTGTGCAGTATTGGCCTGCCACTGGAAAATGTATTGCTGCCCTTTTATCAGAAATGTCATGAAGTCGTAATGACGGGACTATGCCGCGTCTCGCTCCAATGAAATCAAACTAACGGCTCCCTCCTCTTTGTTAGGGTGAGCAACTGGAACACTGACAAGACTTCAACCCCTCGCGAAGTCATGATGATCATGTAACAGAGCTTTTTTTTTTTTTTCTCAG
>JAQFJB010000023.1:14698362-14721626 GCA_029874875.1 Naso minor
CATGGCCGTTCTAGTGTTGAGATCAAAATTCTATGAAAACTGTAAACAGTATCCAGTTAGCTCCCCATTTAAAGTAGGGCCCGACCAATATGGGATTTTTGGGACCGATGCCGATAACAATTTTAGGGAGTAAGAAAATTCTGATATCCGATATACTGGCTGATATTTTATATATGATGTTTTGAATGCAGTAATCAAATACGTGTGCCAAAGATATGTTATGAAGACAGGATACCTAACAAACGTCAGTGCACTGAGCAGTAAATACTTCACTTATTTCCAGTCAATTAATGAGCCGCTCTCTGCTGGACAAACTACCTGATTACACCATTTTATATCACTAGTCCAAGCAATTTTCCCAGCCTTAAAACAATTTTAATATCGGCACTTATTGAAGAACATATGCACCCATATCGATATATCTGCAACAGGCAAATATCGGCCGATAACAGCGACAAACCGATATACCGGTTGGGCCCTAATCTAAAGTATGGGTTTATTAAACCTTCTCAAGCAGTAACAGGACTTTTACAACTGCAGTACTTATAACTGTGCTATAGAGGAAAAAATGCTCTGACTTCTTTGTGTTTCTTTGACAATCATTGATGGCACTAAGACCAGGATGCAGCGCCAATGCCCTTGGTAAAATGGTAAAATGCAGACAGTGAAAGGGAGGAGAATGCAGACTGAAATAGTCCCCAATCACAGCCGCATACCCACAGTCTACCACCAGTGAGTCAGACTATCCTGAGACAAACCAGCCCCCCTCCCTCTAACAGCAGCACCTGCAGGCAGTGGTTCACATCAGCAGCAGAAGAGAAGGACAGAGAACAAAAGGAAGGACTGAAACAAACTTGTGTCTGTACTTTAACTTTCTTTTCTTTTTTTTTTTTAAGTGTTACAGATAAGGAAGGCTGTGCATTACATTGCTTCCGCATCTGGGCCACCAAAAATTTACTTTGGCCAAGGGTTGTGCAACAAAGGACAACAATCCCAGTATTTTTCCAAAAAAATTAAAGAGGATGGAAAAAATGTGTCAGGTTAGACGTAAGACGGAGTACAGGACAACTGCTGCTGGAAGAAGGGACTGATAATGGAAAGGAGTCAGAGTACCAGTGTTACGGATCAACTAGTGTCCCTTTTACCTGGTGACTCATGCCAAAATGTGTCTGCGGGTGGTTGTAATGATTGTAATGATGGCAGATTTTGACAGCACAAATATAACATTTTGAATAGCTCTACATGTTCATGCACATTATCCGGTCTTTAAGTCTGACATAACACCCTTTCAAAATACCATATCCAGGTCCAAGCCTGGATAGAAACACAATGTCGCTGACAAAAACATTTTCCATAACCTTGGATGTGACAATAACCCAGACTCCATACAGGTTCAGAGACCAGGCCATGGTGTAAAATAATTACAAATCAATATCGTAATCCTGTTAGCCTCTAAGTGGCTTCTTCTTTTCCGCTGTGTGTATTAAAGTCGTCCATTCACTCATAACTTACAGGCTAAATATTATCACACAGCAAAGTCAACTTATGATGACTGAAGATTGTGTGCGTACAAGAGATGAATCTGGGATATTTTCGTAGGAATGATCATTTTAATATTTACTACATGAGAAATATCTACAATATCATATTATCATTGGCTCGGAGATGATTGGTTGTTGAACAACCCCTTTCCTTTAATAGAAACTGGATAATGCTCTAACTGTAAAACTGAACATCTAGATCAAAACAGTAAATACCTCAATAAATATACAAAGCAGGAACAGAACATCAAGTTAACATCAAGTAGAAGCATCTTTTTTGCTTTTGAGAAATTCTCAGGTACACAAAGACATTGCCTTGACTATCTATGTGCATGGAGCTTCCCTGTATAACTTCAATCAGACATGGGACGCATTAATGTTACTTGTATCCAAAATACATTCAATTACTTACACAAAATCTGTAATCTGTATTTGACGGGGTGGAAAAAAATTCAAATATAATTTGTTAACTGCAAACTGCAGGTTCCATCCCTTTGGGTCTCAGGTGTATTGTCAGTGAGTCTGCTCAAACATTTGGCAAACGGAAAATGTTGTGCGTTAGTGCCAATTATTTGAACAGGTGACTTTGCAGGTACAGTGCATGTGTTTAAACCACCGCAACATCGTGACAACAACACAACTGTCACTCACACAGCAACTGACACTTAACTCAGTTATTTAAGTATAAAGTGTCGTTTTAATATGTATAAAAAAATGCACATGCCTCTTGAGTGGATTGTCCCAGTTTTTGCTGAAACTGGATCAATAATTTGGAGAAATATGAAATGTTGTACATACAGCACTTTTTACATTAATAAACTGAATTTCACACACTCTGTTCACTCTGTCGTATCTATGCTACGGTTGAAACATGTAATATGTAGTTTCAAAAGAATCTGTGTACCTGAAACGATTACTGTACGCATCGCTGCATCTCTACAAAAAACATATAATCAAAATAATTACATAATGACACTATCCTTAACAGTTATCTCTTATCCAAAAACCTGGCTCTGCCCATTTCCCACAAGTTAAATGCAACTGTATCTGTGTATTTGACTGTTCTACCTGGATGTGACAGCTATAACTGCTACACCGTCGGGCTGAATAATTTTTTTTTTTTTCCTACCTGCAGAAGTTTTATCTCATTCCTTTACATTGCAGGGAACACGTTAGGTGTATAAATGCCAGCATTTTCCATTGCAGGCTGAGCCTGGAGCCTATGCACTTCTGATGAGAGCTTAAAAGACTTCTGGATACTCATTTCAATGCACAGCTCACAGCAGCTGACACAGCTTCCCCACTATCAGTGCTGACTAGATGGAGTACAAGCACACTGCATTATCAGAGAGGGATGCCAAATAGAGGAGACGCATACAAGCAGACCGAGCTATCAGAAGAACTCACGAACACATTGATCACGAGGGGAAAAAATCCACTGCAGTATGGCAAATATCAGCTCCAGCTATTATCATTTGGTGCAGACATAATTATTTTCGTTCACTTTAGGTAATATTTAAAACACTTTTGATTAGCAATTCACCCTTTGAGTTATCACACCAGTTTAAATACCAAGCATTTGCTGGATGCAGAAACTCACATCTGTTGCTTTTCTCTAGGGATGCACGATACTATCGGGGCATTATTGGTATCGGCCGATATTGGCTTTAAAATTAATGATTGAATATCGGCCAGCACATCTGATAAACTGATAAAATAATAAACTGCTGTTTACTTGACTAAACGCCCGAGTCGATGCCATGTTTCACATGTTCCCCGAGGACAGATGTTACGTTTGCTTACTTTGTGACCTGTGAAACAGGCCAAATTTGCCCTGGTTGTGGGTATTGTTGTGATTGCCTCAGGGAGAGCATCATCCACTTTTAAGTAGAATGTATCTTACTTGTTTTGTTTAAAAGCAGTTGTCATAAGTAAATATGACATGTTTTACATAACGTAAGTCTTTTTCTTCTTTTGCACAGGGAATGAATATTATGCAATTTTAAGCTTTGCATTTTATGTCTTTATTTGCCAGCAGGTCAACACGGTAAGAATGTGCATAATAATATTGAATGTAAATTCCACTACAGAAGAGACTGCAATTAGGTGTGGGGACAAAGTATCCATACATGTAATGGTGTCCGTATCAATTATCAGCCAAATGAGTTGTAAAATATCAGCATATCGGATATTGCTAAAAAATCCAATACCTACATTCCTACTTTTCTCCGTATATTTTTTTAATCATATGAATGCTCTTAGGCTTTGAGGCAGTTGGGTGACTTATAAATAATCTAAACATATCTCTCTGGGCTCTGGTAAGATGTGATGGGCATTTTGACATTATAGATATCCAAAAGATTAAGACCCATCGATTAATGACAAACTTGTCAGCTGCAGCCGCATTAACATCAACTAGCCACAGACAATGTTACACTTTTTCCCAAACAGAGTAGGGATGAAGACATACTGTACAACCAGCACGCCTGAATGTACCTGCCCTACGCTGTAGAACCTGAAGAGGAACATGCAGCGGACAGTCAGTTTGCTCCCACTGAAATCCATTGTTTACTATTAGTGATGTCACCAGCACCACTTCCCGGGAGGGCCTCAGGGGGGGTGGGAAAAACGTGGAGATCAGCAGAACTCTATGACAAAGAGCTAACAGCACACTAAACTGACCCATCGGCTGGCGGCCCAACCCCAATAGATGCTGGATGCATGCTCCCACCATAGCCAACAGAGCGAAAACAAAATGCACAACACCAAACACCAGAGAAAAGAGAAAGCAAGGACAGGAATATTCAGAAGGACTTGAGGAGGAAGGGAGAGACAGAAAACAGCATTCATCAATAAAGTCATTATTGTCCCCCCACTGTGGAAAACAACCTCGAAAACTGCTGCATTCTTAACAGTCATTTGAAATCACAAGCCTGTTCTAATTTTCTGCAACAAAAGTACAGAACTAGCTACCTGCACAGTCTGCAGACTGCTTTCCACAGTGTTTTGCATTCTTTTCTTATTTGCATTAACACAATGGCACTGCATCCGGTTCTACTGGTAGAGTAGTAAATATGACCCGGTGCCTCTTAAACCAAAACAAATGAGCAAACTCACTCTTGAGATACCAGCCCACATGATTTGATTAGAAGAAAGATGAACAGGCAACTTATTTGTGGAGCACTGTCTCATGCCTTCACATGCAGCTGCAAATCTGAGATGACAAAAATATGCTGCAAATTATATAACATATGCTGCAAGCTCACATGAGGTGCTTCATGGCATCAGGAGAATCCCTCTTATTTATGGGCCCATCAGCTACAGTTTAAACTCCATTATAGATTTGCTGGACTTAAGAAAACATACTGATTTGTTTATTCTGCTGATAGAGGCAAACAACTGTATGATGGCATCCACAGTTTAGTCAACAGTGCCATGCACAGTGTTGTGCTGATACTATTTGGGGGGAAAAAAAAAACAATATAAAAAGCACGACAATGGCAACTGGTGCCAGCCATCATTGCAGTGGGGGAGGGGGTCATTTAAAATGGGGCTAAGCGTTAGACTACAACTCATGCCCTATCCATGAAGATGTCACAAATCCCAGCTTGTGTAACACAGCGTTCTTCGGCTCTAAATCCACCAACCACATTCTTCTGTACCGGCCTGCGCTCCTTGCAGATATGTGGGATTCAGGTGGGAAGTGACGTAATATAACAGCTTTACTTCTCTGTTTCACTGCCAGAGAACATCAAATTGAGAGTAGAAAACCCTTTATTCTCCAAACACAAAACCACGAAGGAATTCATTCCTGTCATAATGCAGTCACAGCGTATTGACAACTTATATCCAAAGGATTAGGATGGTAGAGGCTGATCCTTCCTTAGGAGTGTTACCCAGGTCATGACACATTATTTATCCCGCTGGGCCTGGTAACAGCATCCGATCGTTCAGTTTAAGTTGACAGATGCCTGAGATAAGGTGATTACTTGACGTAGCTAAGGTTTTGTCCAAATCCAGAGATGGTTTTAATAGGTGTGGGAGAAGGTTAGCTTTAAAGGCTTAGGGCTAATAGTGATGTTGAAAGGTGTACAGGGATCACAAACGACTGTTCCCTGGCACTCATACAGTGGCAGGCCTCATTCCCTCGACAAGTAGTACTTTACTGTCTGCAGAGAACTCCATGACCCATGCTGAGATCAGCAGAGTTTCCATCAAGATCTGATGTCCTTCCTTAGTAATTAGATTGTATAACACAGTTATTACTGAGCACATCACCACAAAGACGTGCTTTACTTGGACCATGTCAAACATATTTTCATCAGAACATGGGTTATGTTTCAGATCAGATCATCATAACCAAATCAAGAAACTTCAACACAGTGTGATATTTTATGACTCGGAAGACTCGATTTGTGCATGTAGCGTGCAGTTAATAGCACGTAATAAGGTTGCTGCATACTGTACCTGTCAGTGAAGCTGGACTGTGTGTCACTCATTGGGCTTCCGGTTCTAGATTTGCAGAAAATTATATCCGATTAACATTTTCCAGAGTGTGATGAGGCGATTTCCTGGCGCGTCCGTCACTGGCATTCGTCTGAAGTAGGCAATGATTTTGAGACTGGTGTTGAGAATAAATTAATTGTAGGACACTGTTGGGTTGCTGCGAGGCACGTCCACACACTAGAGGAAACAAAAATACTAGCTTTATCTCTGATCTCCTGACCAATTCTCCTTGGAGGTGGTTAAAGCAAGAAGGAATCTACACTGCAGACCTTAAAAATTGATCGGGGCCTCTGTCGCTGTACAGTCAAGATGATATCCTGCCCCGGCAATAAACAATATTGTGGCAACAATAATAAATATAACGTTACTGCGCCAGCTGGCACAAGTTGTCGTGCATGTATGAACTCCTTGTGTGAATCCTCTGCATTCACATCCCAGTTTCCTTTGCAATGAACTGTGTAAACAATCTGTATTCCAATGTAACAGAAACCTTGGCCCAGCGATGTAGTCCGTCTGCCACCACCCCGGCTCGGCTGAATGGCCTCGGTTCCTAAATGATCTTTGAAGATGCTGGAAATTCCTCCAGTCCCATTTGGTATTCCCTGCTCCCAGAAATGCCTGTCTGCGGCTCTCCCGTGACCATGAGAATAACTCAACACCGAGTTTAAACGACCCGTGTCACAGACTAGCACAACAACTGCAGCTAACGTTACTGTTATACCGGTGTAAGACGTCTGATTCAAGCCGAAAAACGGGTAAACGGTCGATTAAAAAAAGCACATTGGTTTTTAGAAAACCGTTTCTCACGGCAAGCTGGCCGCTGGATCTCGACAGCTAACGTTACCAGCTAACAAAACAGATGAGCTCTTTCAGCAAAAAAAAAAAAAAAAACTTTGCTTCGTATGCTCTTGTTTCGAGTGCAAACTAAGCAAAGTCCCGTTCACAACAATGAGCCGGCCAACGACCCAAAAATATATATACAACACGGCATGAATGTTGACTGGCTTGCGATATGTCCCCGTGTTATGTCCTCCAAAAAGTCTCCTTGAGGAAAGAAAATCCAATGAAGTCGGTTAGCACAGCGCAACGTTCCTTGACTCCATGTTTCCAGAATTCAGTCGTTTCTCGGCAGAATTCCCGTGGATGGAAGCGGGCTAGCTATGTGGCCAGCTAACGGGACACAAAGTAACACCAGTCCTCAGCAAACAACGATGAAAAAACACAGAGGCGCCTAAAACTTTTAGCGAACATCAAACGCCGTCTTTTCTAACGAAGACGTTATTTGTACAGGAATATAACTTGCGAAAAGGTTCCCAAAATCCCACTTTCTGCCGCTAGCAACGCCCTAGCCAGCTAGCTGCTCAGTCCACTAGCGCTTCCACTAACCACTTCCGCCGGGAGATGGGAAAACTCATTTTGTTTCAGAATGTTACAGGACTTCCCTGCAAAACAACGCGAATTTAGTAACAAGTACAAATATTAGTCATAGCCGACAACAGTAATGTTAGAAATAACTTATATAACTTATATAAGCGTAATATCCACGTTTATACTCGGCTATCTGATATGTACTTATTTTATAAAAACTTGCAGATAGTTATGAAAAAAGAGTGACACTTGTACGTGTTATATGTTAGATCTGCAGCAAATAGTCTGTTAAAGAATTATTCAGTATCATTTTTAATAATTGGACAGTTTTGAGCATTTTTTTAAATATTAAAAAACAGCAGCAAAGCTGCTGTGTATACCTTTTCCAACAAGAATAGGCTATTTGCTTGTTTTATTAGTTTTTTTTAATGCAGTTAAGAAAATATCTTTTAGGTAAAAGGGGAACCAGGGAACTTGTGGTTAAGATTTTTCACGTCATTTGTTGACAAATTAATCAAGAAAGTAATAGATAATGAGGCTGCAGTCCATATATATTTGTCTATATGCTAGACCATTAGTAAATTAGTCATTTACCTTATTTAGTGTTTGATTATTAAGCATTGAAAACATGTCTTTGAGACAGAGCTTGAGAGAGATAAAAACATTATGTTGATTAATCAATTAGCATATCAAATAATCATTAATTACAGCCTTACTTGTAGATATTGTTGGATTGTTTGTTTTTCTATGGCAGAGAAACCAGTTTGAAGCATTTTCCAGTCAGAGGACATTTTCTGTTAGATAGCTGATTAACTTGATGATTGTGTGTGTTGTTGTTTGACTACTGCGTGGTTTTCATGGCTGTCTGTCTGTCTGTGGTCGGTCTGGGACTGGGAGAACAGTCATTATGTCCACTTATCGCAGCTTACAGTCCAGTCTTCTGTCCGTCATCCACAAGAAGACACTAATTTTCTGATGATAACTCATCCATGGAGAAAGTGTGAAAGATGGGCATGAACTAAGAGAAAACACACACACAAAAAAGCCTGTATGTTTGTTTTGTGAGTGTAAGAGAGATACTGAAAATTCAAAAGACACTTACATATGTCTGGAGGCTTTAATTTATGTGTTTATACTGTTGTAGTTTGAAATCCATCCACAAACTACTGCAAAGTGGACAAGAGCAAGTTCCATATTCAGTGCAATCATCAATATTCATTGATTCCATTAGTAGCCCATTAGTAGTGTATGTTTTTAATTACTTTACATGTGTGTCTTTGAGGGGGAAAAAAGCACTTAAGTTCGCCATATCCTCTATGCATGGATAATGTAAGGTATGGTTAATGGGGGGGTTTAAAAGAGCATTTCTTCCGTGCCCACAATGAATCTGTTTGAATCCTATTTACCTGTGAAAAGTCAGTAATGTACACATTACATAAATACCAACAGTTTTTCTTCTCTTGCCTTAATCTGCTCAGTTAGTTTAAATCCTGTCTGACTGAATGCGGTTTATGATTATCTTTACTGTGTTGTGCATCACAGTCCTATCTCACTACTTTCGTTTCTGTCAGTTGACAGTACGGTGCTATAATGTGCTACATACAATACTGTGTGATTTACATTCAGTGTCATGCACCATAATAGACTTTGTGCGCTCCGATGTGTGACAACATATATAAAACTGTTAAATTCAAGCTAAAAGGCTCCAACTTGAAGCAGGATCGGCTTTCCGGCTGACGAAGCCGTGAATGTTTGTATTTCAATGTTTTTTATTTAAGCTCTGCCAAAGGACTGTCCTCATAGTCCCTTCCTGATCTTTCATTTCTAAATGATATGACACCACCATGTGGACGGCCAAGGTAACTTCACTTTCAGTGCAAGAATAGAACTGTTGATCTGCGGTATTCGATGATGCAGATGCTTATGTTTTAGGTTTATTAGACATTTTGCTCTCTAAAATAATAATAATTTAAAAAATCTATCAAGCTTTAATTTCACTCGAGGCAGGGATTACAAAGAAATAATTAACCCCAAACTGAAAATGGTTTATTACTCCTACACTCATGTGGGAGGGTTTACAGTACAACACGAGACAAGAACCAGACAAAAAGTTAGGAAAGTACATTCAGGTAACTAAGGCACACACCAGTTAGACCTTTGCTGGATTTGACGGTGATACTCACATGATTCTTAACAGCCAAGTAAACAGAGATCGACACATCAAATTTCTGTCAAATACAAATGGGAAAACAAAAGGACGACAAACACATTATTGCAGGAATCCATCTGCACTAAATTAAAAAAAACAAAGATGTGGTCCCGGTAAGACCCAAACAGAGTCTGAGCACGATGATGGAAGCTGGTAATTCAGTAACTTTCCTGGCATGAAACACATTTTGCCGCACAAAGGGTTAAACGATGACATTCTCCCACAGCAAGTCGCCTGCCTTCATCCCATGATGTACAACAATTTTGTGTCTGGACAACATGGTTCAACATCACAATATTAAAACAAACATCTGATCATTTATATCAAATTATGGCAAATGTAGGCAAAACACACACACAAAATAATTAAACTCTTTACACGCGTAAATAAAAGTTCAACAACCTTTTTGTATGCAAGTGCGTTTGGAAATACCAAATTTGACATTAGCCTGATTACATCATCCCCATGTGATTTCACTGACAGTCGACCAATGATAACTATTGCCCAGCCCTTGTTGTTTGTGTGTCACTGACTTGTTTAAAGACAAACTAAAACAGTGTAGCATTTTAAGGGTGAGAGACAAGAGATGCTCCTGCACGCATGATTGCACAGGTTTCTAACCTCTTAAGTCAAGTACATTCCAAAAACCTTTTAACAGTTGGATGAAAGGAAAAAAAAAAAGTATCCGAAGTTGAAGTCAGACAAAAGATCAGCACACTGTGTCGGTGGCTCACAATGAATTTTACTGAATTGTCAAGTCTTCCCTGACAAGATCTCTGTGTGACTGAAACAGGACTATTCAAAGAAATTAAACAGGCACTATTAATACAGAGTAATGACGCTTTGTCTGACTTTATGTGTAAGATTGAAGTGAGTCCTGCAGGTCTACGATTGCACAGTTAATACACTGAAATCAGTGACTTTAAATAGTTTAAAATACAAACTAACATAAAAAAAAACCCATTATAAGATATTTATAGTTCACATAAACATCCAAATAGCAATACAGTGTAAAACTACGTAGCAGAGATGTTCATTTGCACGTATCCCTTTAGATGAAAGAAAAGTAAATAAAACATGTTTGCTGCAGGTTCTGTAATATAATTTCAGAGAGCATGCAAACGCTTGGAGGAAGCAAAGGAATCTAACAGATCACAGAGACATTTCTGTGGAATTCAACNNNNCTCCCTGAGTATTGCCCACCTTCCACATTTTCTTCAAGTTTCACATGTGCCAAAAATACAAAAAAAAAAAAAACCCAAACAACTATTATGAGAAAACTTATGCTAACTTTTCCAAATGTTTCACCAGGACCTTGGGCATTTTATGTAAACGGTTTCTTTCCAAACACTGAGCTTTCCTTTGAAGCGACGACCAGGCCACAGCTCACTGCCACTCAAAGCAACAAGAGGTGCTTTTGGTTTTTAGCGACAGAAACTACACGTGTGTTGTTTGCTGACAGCGCATTTTGCACAAATATCAAGCATGTTCTGCAGCAGCAACTGCTGAAACCCTTTTTTTCCCCCAGAATGCACTAGCGGTGGGCCTTACAGACAGAAGCCACAGGGCATTTCTCCACACAGAAAATTACAACTTTGAAATGTCCCGTTCTTATCTTAGTTTAAAATACAAAATGTTGGTATTATTTTTATTTTCCCTTGCAAGTTCACAGTGAAAAACACGGACATATAGTAAGTTGATTTCCTCTAAAAAAATAAGCACAAAAACACTCAGTCCTTCTTTCCCTCGTGACCATTAGCTGACACGGACTCCTGTGGGTCTCTCTGCTGCTTGTTCCAGTTCTTGCTCTTCCGAATAGCAAATCGAACAATGTCCACCATAAACACCCAGGATAGAGCATACATGGCCACTCCTCCACACTTGATAAAGAATCTGGGTCTTGGGGAGATCAGCTCACAGTACAGCATTGTGCCTCCCACGAAGATTCGCATCACCACAAAGAGCAGCACAAACAGGACGTCCACAACGTCTCCCAGCCGCGTCCCGTAATGTCCCGTCTGTTTGAGGAACCAGCGTGTCTGCAGGAGGGGGTTGGTGATTTCACTGCCAAAGAGGACCGCGCAGCCCTCGATGCCAGACTCCCCCAACCACAGGGTCAAAAGGATTCCCAGGATGCTCATGGTGTGGTGGGCCAGCATAACAGGTCCCTCTGTGCGGAAGTACACACACCAGGCCATATCAAAAACGAAGTAGCCCAGGCTGAGCACCAGGGCACTTATCTGCAGAGGGGTGTTCTCAGTACCTGGCATCCATGGACAGAAACAGAGAGGTCTTAGTTAGCATATTTTCCAAACGGACACACAAACAGTCATGCAATCGCAGAGATAAAACAAGTTATTGCAGTAACAGGAGCACTGAATTATTAATATCAACACGCAGAAACAAACTTCTGATTAAGTTCTTCACGCCAAACAGAATAAAGAAAAGAAAAGTTTCATTATTTGGCCTCTGCTGGGTGTTTTATTCAGACTTTGAATTGTTTCGATCTGCAGTACAGCTGTGCACAATTATAGTTGTCTGACGTAAATCTCAACATTTTCAACCACATGCTAACCAACGTGGAGCCAAGATGATTAGTCAGTCAAGGTAAAACTAATCTGCAGCTGTTAATAAATGATAATAAACTGCAGGTCTAATATTCCCAGATTAACATGACTTAACAGTTACTGAAATAGTGTTTGCAACATTATAAGTTTAGTTTAGTTTCTTTAATTTCTACCTCTACTATTTGTTTTGTAATCTCAAATCACGCATTGACACATTTGAATCAACAGAGGGAATCCTACCCGGATAAGAGAAAGGCCAGGGTCCATCCACATAGCCTATGTATGCTGTGATGCAGCACGCCAGGATGCCGTGTACCAGGGTGACGAGGCGACAGTTCCACTCGTAGCTCCTGGACCCGTTAACGTAACACAAGACAAAGTAGAAGGAGACCCAGCAGGAAAGGCACAGGAGAGCACCAGCCACGAGCAGTGCCATGTTCTCCTCTACAAAACAGGCAAAAAAAAAAAGCAAAACAGCTAAAACAAATTTAGTTTCTTTCCAAATCTTGCCTCTCAACAGCCATCAAACCGACGTTGAATCACATGACACGGCGAGAGAAAAGTGCATAGCGGCACATCTTGCTCCGTAATATCCCTTACAGTAGAAAGAAACGGCATTAGCGTCCAAAGACTTGGACTGTGCAATCCTTTGTAAGTGGCCAACAATTAGCCTTTGCTTGAACTATAATAGCACTATAGTTGGCATTCTGAGGGTCTGGTGGGGTGAGGGGGACGTCTCTTCTTCTGCTGTGACGTTTGTACTAGGAGGTGAGACCATGCAGATGGACAAGCCCACACTCACAGGACTGGAACAAGATGCAGACTTGAGTCTCAAAGGCTGGAAGAAAGTTTCAAAACTGAGTGAAAGGTTACTGGGTGCTGGGCTACAGGCACTTCATATCTGAGGGAAAGATTTTTAAGTTCTCTATAAATGACCTGTGCCCTTTAAAAACATTGGAAATTTATCCCGAAATGTGTTGTTGTTGTCGTCGCTGTCGTGTTGTGCACTAAAATTAACAGCTGTATGGATATGGATGTCCGGGGAGCAACGGAAAGAGAAGCTGTGATATAAAATACAGTGGGAAGACACGGTTTGAAAACAGTTGCCTTTGCATAGCAGCATGCAGAATATGGTGGCAAAGACAAGTTAGTTTTTTAAAGAAATGTCAGAAAATAGCTAAAAAATATCCATTCTAACTCCGTGATGTCTTCAAATTGCTTGCTTTTTTTCCCCTAACTAATACTCAAAACTTTGAAAATGTTCAATTCACAATCGAGGAAAGCTTGAAAACCTCAAACCTGAGGGAAACTGGAAACTGTAAAGAAGATTCTGATAATGTGAAGATTTTAGGCATTAAAATTAAATGATTAAAATCACCGACCACTTGTCCAAATTGTAAATCTGTTGATTTAAGTGACCAATTTACTGTTTCACTTGCAGAATAAAACTGCAGCGACAAATGGTCGAAAATGTCCTACTGTTTTATGCCTCATGAGTGACAAAATGTAAAGAGGTTAAGTTTGGTGTGGCTTTATTACACCTGCAAAGCACAACAGAGGAAAACCACGACTAAAGACAAAGAATAAAAAAAAGAAACTAAACAAACCACGCCATCTGCAAACAGCATTAAACACTGGAGGCATTGAAGCATCAGTTAGCTCGACAGCTTCATTTGGATATATTTCCAAAACCCTTTCTTCTTATACAGCAGCATGCAAAACAGACAGGCCAACAATAAATAATAACGCGTCGTACATTATGAATATGCTTTATATGTTTTGCAACCAATGTGTTTTCGTTTAAAGTGCTATTATCTTGGCCTGAAGACTCCTCTTCTTAGCATTTTGTCAACCTTTCCAGGTTAAATAAAATTATTATATAGTGGCTTTTTAAACGAAACATTTAAATTTACAACACTTTCATCGTGTTCCCATGGAAAACTGTTAAGAGGAGAAAACTTTGAGACATTTTTCCAAACAGCTTCTTTATGTCTGCGTCAATAACTTGGTGATGAAATGTGTTTCTAGTTCCTAAACTGGGAGGGCAAGAGTTACAGAGCTCGTCCCTCATTTCGGAGGATGCTCTCACACCGGTTAGCCACCTCTGCTCGCTGAATCCCAAGCTAATTCACCGATAGCAAGCTAACGTTAACAGGCTAACAAAGCCGTTTGTTACGAGATTGTAACACGTTCATAAACGAAGAAAAGCAGCGTTACCTTGAGTAAGCTCATGTGGCTGTCTCTCCTCTTCGCGTCCTGTGTGTTTTCAGTGCTGTGAGGGTATGTTTCTGTAGGAGAATGTGAAGGTTTCTTCACAGAGCAGTGGCCGCTGCTCGCTTTCCTTTAACGTTACGTGAGCTCCGCCGGTGGCAACAACAGCCTCCCTCAGCATCCCTTCATTTCCCTGTCACCTCATCAGCCGCTTTACATGCAAATGCAGCGAGCAGTGCGCTTTTCCTGGTTGTGTTATCCCATAATATAAAGTACTTTGGACGTTACGGCAGAGCTAACAGACATACAGTAGATAAAGTGTGTTTCCCCCCCCCATTTATTCCTCTTGTCTTCCCACAGCATTGTGCTGTGATGTTGCTCATTTCTTGAACAGTGGCGACACTCAGTGGTCAATGGCGTGAATTACAACACACGTTCTCCTCAAAGCAGGGGGACAAAATGGAAGAACTACACACAGAAAATACTAATAATATTTTGAAATGTTTACCAAAGGGGCTGCTCAGTGGTAAGATGATTGTAAGGAACATCTAACCTGCTTGACCTGCATTTAAATCGCGTCAAACTGTCATGCCACAACTTTGGTCAAAATATACCTGTGTGTTCCACATGAACACAATCAATCATCAAGTCTTAATAATTGAATATTAGGGGCATTCTGGTTACTAAAGATGCTGATTATGTAGTGACAACCTCCTAGTTTAAGGCCAGCGTGGGAAATTTGCGGCCGTCTTTCTTTTCTCCTGTTTACTGTCAGAACTTTACTGTATAATGTCAAAGAGAAAGGCACAAAATGTCCTCAAAATCCTTAAAAAATATTTTCATTTCTATATGCAGTGCAAAGAAAGACTTTATTGAAACAATTCATGTAAAATGCAACTCTTAAATGGTACATCATCTAATTGCTTCATTTTCTCCTGGTGGCAACTCTTTACAACATATTCAGAACTCTTTCATAGAAAAAATATGTTTACAAACTTAATCTACAATTACATAGCAAATATATCAGTGGAAATGTTAAGGCACTTGATCACCAGAAAAGGCCACAAATAGAAATGTTTCACTCATTTGGTTCTTTAGTCAGTCAGAAAATACCGACACACAAAATGAACATTTGATATGGCAGTAGAGACTGAAATGAAGATGGTTGCAAAGAGGTAAGACGAACCGAAATTAATTAGACCCAAATGCTTCAACCTATTGCTCCAAAGAACAGACAGACAAAATAAGATTTGGTCCCAGAAATTCAAGAAGTGCTAATTAAATTATGCCTGAAATAATTCTGCCATTGGGATACAACAACAAAAAAATATGAGAAACTGAAACACTGTTTGACCAGAAGGGGGCAGTATAGATTACTAAAAGGGCCGCACCGCAGTTTTAGTGAACTATAACATGGAAAACATCAAACTGAAGAGCCTGTTTGTAGGAAACGAAACCTTACACCCTTCTTTTAACAGTATTTTCTTTGACTTTGGTTTATTTGACACTTTTAAATACAATGTGAATGCGTTTGGTGGCCTTGAAGAGCCCCCTCTGTGTACCGATGGGGAAAGCAGAGGGATAGGGTTAGCTAAAGGATAGAGACTAACCCTAACACTAAGCACTATTAAAGAAGATAACACACCTGTTTATCCGCACTCTGCATAACCATAAAAACTTGGAACCAGACATGGCGACTGGAAGAAATTGCATCCAAGATCTAAGAGGTTGAAATGATCTGAAATAAACTTCTTGTTACTGAGGACCTGTGGTTTAGGTGTGTGACTTTAAGAGCTTGTTTGATGCAGAAAGAAAGAAAAACAGATGAGGTTATTTTCTAATTAAAAGATACAAAAATAGTTCTCCATAATTTCACGTTGCAACCAAAATAAATAAAGCCAGCATTCCAGAAGTGTTTTCTTTTAATAACAGGTGTTAAGCTGGTTATCAACTGTTTTTTAGAGCTTTACAAGTGAGATTAATCTACCATCCAAATGTTCCTTCCTCAGAATGGAAGCTTATGTTTGCGTGACTCCTGTTATCCGTCTACTGCTGCTTAACTGACCTGAAATGCACTGTCCAAGCTTTGTGCATACAGTAGCTTGTTTGAGAGGTTACTGTTGCTGGCGTCTGTCATCTGCTCCAATCATGTCTCCAAAAAAAGAAAAGAAAAAAAAAAAGGCACAAAAGTGACAGCATCTTGGCGCGGTCACATTACAGCTGACAGTGATACGTCGTTTTCCCAGAAAAGGCTTAACGTTGGTGGATCCTCTTAAAACGACTGGCTGCGTCTCTCCTTCCTCTAAGGTTTTGGTCTCATTTGGAACCTGAAATCATTTCTGTTCCAGCTTAAACATCTGGATCTGGCCACTCCCCCACCTGAAACAGCGTCACTTAGCATCATATAAACTGAGGTCCAGTGTTGCTGTGTCTTTGAATAGCATGGGTGGAGATGCATTGGCTTGGCTGGGGGAAAAAAAAATGTATTTCTCCTTTTTAGTCCATCCATAAAAATGCTAGGTCTCCTCTTCCCATAGACACAGCTGTTTTTGAGGAACATAGTAAGTGAAATGGTAACCCTTGCTGCAGCTCTTAATGCCACACTTATAGTTAGAGCTTTTGCCTGTGGTGTCCCGGCTGCGGCAGTACTTCAGCAGACATGGGTACCACTCCAGACGCAGGCTGTATGTGCAGAGGCAGGGCTGCCACAAGTCTTTAGTGGAGTGACAGGCCTGAAAACTGGGCGCCTCTGCTGTTTGGGGCAGGACCTCGAACATGGAGCCATCCACTCCTATAACACAGACAGGGAGGGGCGCTGTTATCAGAGCTTGTGGTATTAAAAACAAAAGCAAGCTATCACAGTGTCCTCTGAATCACTCTCTTTCTGATTGCACTCAATTAAACACCATATTGAACTGTGCAGGGCGAGCAAAGTGGCTTAAAAGAGGCGAGATGGTGCAGTAAAAGGGGCGCTTTGTCATGCAAAGGAGATGCTACTGTGATTCCCTCTGCAGATAATGGCGCAGAGTGCTTGGTGAACCGTGACCATCATCATTGTTTCCTCTATAACAGTGCTGTCAGTGGACAATAGTGCTGTCATAGGAATTCTCCTCAGCCTAGATAATTTGGACTTCATTGCTATTAAAGTGCTGGATCCTGCTGCAAAAAGGCCCTCAAGTGGGAATATGATGGAAATATAGATGTTGTCTCAATATAGCTGCGTGCTATTTCTTGGAGATATGAACAATTTACCTGCACGACAGCGTGCTTGTTGCATTTATCAGGAGTGTTAGGAGACAAACAGGAGGGCAAACATAGATAGCGTGAACAGTAAAAGAACCTTATCAACAAGAAGCTAAAGATAATACTTAGAGTAATATCACTAAAAGGAAGTGGGAAGAGGTGTTTAGGCGATAGAAGCAGGGGAGACAGAGTGTTGGGGAGATAAAGAGTGTCAACGGAGATACGCCTGTCAGAGCCAATCAGGGGGAGATGGGGGAGAGGGGGAGAGATAAGAGAAGAGACAGACATTTGGCTAAAGTTTCAGTGACAAACAGAGATAAGGTGACTGTTGACCTTTGTCCAGCCAGTGTTTGACATCGGCTTCCCTGGTGTAGATAGCCTCTCGGGCCTCGCTGCACATGTTGTGGATGTGGGAGCTGAGCTGCCAGGCTCGACTTAAATTGACCGCCGCGCTCATCGTCAGCTGCTCCAGGCCTCTCCTCTCTTCCGCCATGCGAATGGCGTGAGGATTTTTCTGAGCAGACAACACAAACGTCACCGTTCACACCCATAGATGCTCAGAGCCATTTCAGTTTTCATAATATGACACATAAAACCTGCTTGATCTGCCATTTCATACCTGTCTGAGACGGGCCATGGACTCGCTGGGGATGATCTCATTGCGGCTGAGGCGGGAGACGAAGCACAGCGCCTGGTACTGGTTCTGCCCTCTTTCCAGCTCGCCAAGGATCAGCGCTCGGAATATCTTCACATCCTGCAAGACATGAGGGATGAGAAATGACCGGCTGAGCGGATAAACAGACGATTCCACATTGAAGTGGTGCATGTGGCCAGGTTGTAATAACTTACTCTTTATAAGTGGAGGCTCAAACGGATTAGAGCAAATATTCTTCCCATTTCGGTACTTAATGTAGCACTTTGCCAGACGCTCAAAGTAATTCAATATATCGAGTTCAAAGATGTTCAAACAGCTGTCTGTGAAAAGCAAAGAAGGGTTTATGTTCACTACACCCATAGAGCCTCATCTGACACTTTGTTGATACTTTTTATTGTCTGTAGGACTGTGCAATGTTCCTTAAGTCCAGATCTGGTTATTTGTACTGTCAAATTAAAGCTGTGGATTTGCTTTGAGTTCCTCACATGCCATAAAAGTCAGAAACATTTAACCAAGCTGTCTCATGTTCAACTGTAGAAGCAGGAAAATGGTGATAGCGGAGAGATAGTAGAAACTTGTTGCTATTGGCAAGTGTGTGAGAGATCTGGCGCCAAACCCACAGCCATAAAGAGTTCTGTGAGAGGGCATGCAAAGCATGATGGGAAACTCCAGTAGAGGGGCGAGCAGAGCTGCAGACCTGTCTCTCTATTCATCACACAACTCCCCCACCTCTTGGCTTCCGCCTCAAGACAGACACACACAGTCCCAAACACCCCTCCTCCGCGTTTCACACACCCGTCTGAAGCAACCAGGCTGAAGAGGAGTAGCAGTTTCAAGGCCTTCACTCCCTGAGCAGGAGAAGATAAACAGCAATGAGATAACCCCATTGAGTTCCTCTTAATCTCTTCAGTCTCACTTCCTGTATGCTTAAGTGTAAACACTGGCAAGAAAGTAATAAACCCAGCCTTAGAAGTGTTAACGCTCCGTAGGATTTTTCAGTCTATTTTGCATGATCACCAGTTCCTCTTTTATAAACCATGATAACCTCCACTTTTTCCCCTCACACATCCGTGTAGGCAGCTCAGTGTTCAAAAATACGGACTCAAAGGACTGAGAGAACAGAGAAAATCGAAATGAAACACATCAGATGTTACCATGCTGTGATAATAAGCCTGGTTTTACAAAAACAACAAAGTCTGAATGATTAAAGAGAATGTCGAGACCCGAAGAGATGTGAGTGCATCACAGCGAGCACAGTGAGAGCAGGAGTACAATGACGACGGCCTGAAGTGCCATTTCCCCTCAAGTGCAGGGACACCCAGAGGCCACGACTTCAAGACCTCCCATATTGCAGACACATGGCGCTACGCTGGGACGCTGTTTGTACGCGAGTGTGTGTGTAGGCAAGAGAGAGAGAAGGGGGAAGGCATTCGTGTCAACCACATGGATTTTGCCCCAAGGCTCTCTGGGTAATTACAGAGAGGCAGCGTAGCTCCACCAACTATGCCTCTTTGGAAGTTACTCAGTGGTAAAGTGGAGACACTGAGATCTCCTCCTCCCCTCGTGTCATTATGTGTCCAGATTAATGATTGTCTCCTTGTGCTGCCCTGAATTTGGTTTAAGGCCAGGAAGGGCAAGGGGAGGGGCAACAGTGCTCACTGTGGCAACGACTTTTGCTGATGAAACTTTGTGCCAAGTTGTCTGTACAAAATCCAAAACTTACGGGAATAGTTTGACTTTTTGGAAAAGGCACTTATTTGCTGTTTTGCAAAGACTTAGATAAGACAAACTGACAACACTCTCGTCAGCAGTCTGTTAGCCTAGCTTAGCATTAAGACTGGAAACCAGAGTCTGACTTTCTAAAGGCAACAAAATCCTACCAGCACCTCTCATGAGTTAAATCTATACAGTAAACAAGTGTAAAGATGGCAATTTGTGGTTTTATGGAGGACGTGCTTTAGTCTGTTCTCAGAGCTATTCAGGCGTGGCAGTGATTAGCAGACGGTTGTGTAGAAATGACCTTACATGGCTCATATGTGTGACTTCATGTTGTGAACTTGTGAACAGCCCTCATATCCAGAAGGTGGCGGTAATGCACCTAAAAGCAGTTTTCAAAAACCTTTTAGGAACAAAAGAGCAGAAGAAGAACTTAAACCTCCCGACCCAGGCCTTTACATCATCTCCTGTCCGCAAAATCAAACAAACCGCCACACAACCAAGGAAGACTTCGGGTTATGATGATGCAGCTGGCTGCAGATGTTGCAGCTGGCTACACAAATCAAACTAAGGAAGGACACAAATGGGAGAGCATCATTGCTTGGAATGCAAAGATACTATTGGCCACTGCAGCATGACGTTGAATTGATTATTGTGTTCATTTTTCTAGTAGGGCCTTGAGATTTTTGCTTGTTTGTTTTTGGCATCCCTGCAGTTCCATCTACACTCAAATGAATGAGTGGATTCATCTGATTAAGTCCGAATACAGCCACTCTTTTCTGGCCAGGTGCAGAACCCCCCTAGTGTCCTGTTTATTGCTCTCGGCAGTGTTGTTCAGTAACGAAGTAGAAATACTTTCTTTCTGTACTAAAGGAGTTTTTTTTTTTTAATCTGTACTTAACTATTTCTATTTCTGTTGATTTTTATGTTACTACATTTTCCAAAGAAAACAGATGCTTTTACTCCACTACATTTCCCGTTAGCATATTAGTTACTGATTACTAAATGAAACCAGAAAAAAAAAGGTAGGCTATTAGCTTGTGATTTATTGTTTTGTTTTGTTTCGGTAGCCAATAATGTTGGATTGCAGACTGCGAGAAGTTGGATCATTGGTTCATCATGTTAGGTGTGAGTAAAAACAGGTGCTCGCAAGCTGTAGTACAAACAATGACTGTGTTGTTACTTTGGGTGCTGCTGTATTCTTGTTTTATGTGTGTTTTCAAAACATTTTGTTGTTATGACGTAGTCGCGGTCGCCAAGTTGCAGATTCAGATTCCAAACTTTTGCCTACTGTGTTCAAATCAGGCTCATAAGAGTTTAGAAAGTTTAGCTTTCTGAAAGCACTTTGTTTTTATCACTTTATTTACATTTTTTATGACTGGGATACTCTGTCCTTATGCAGACCGGAGGCTACATAAATGAAAAATAAACACTTTTTAAAAGGTCAAACTTGATCTCTTTTTTCATGTACTTTTTACTTGTACTTTTCCTTCAAGTACATTATATTCACTGTATTTTTGATACTTAAGTAGAGTAAATACCAGCTACTTTTAAGACTTTTACTCAAGAAATATTCAAATAGGTGACTTTCACTTTCACCAAAGTCATTTTCCATTAAGGTAACTTTATTTCTACTCAAGTATGGCTTCTAAGTACTTTATACAAGAGTGACTCAGCCAAAAAAAGAAAGAAAGTCCTGTGTGAATGACCTTCCAGCCCATAACCCAACCCAAGCTTAAGAGGCACTGGTAGGAGGATTTAGTTGCCTTTAGTTTAGACAGAGCCGAGCTAGCTGCTTCGCCTTGTTTCTAGTCCTCATGCTAAGCTAAGCTAACTGTCCACTGGTAGCATCATATTTCGTATACGACCATGAAATGATCTTTCTATCGAAATCTTGACCCATTACTGCAACCATACAAGTGGCACTGAACAGATGCCGCTATAAATATTTCCATCGGCAGCCGTCTGCCAACCATTAACTTTATCATGGAAATTAAGTTTAATCGTGGTCTTTTAAAATGGCAATAACAAACCAGTGTTGATATTAGCAGTTAGGTGCTGCTGAGATAATAATCAGCACGGCCTCTAAAAGCAAAAAGAGTAACAATGACATCACCTCCACATCCAGACAGAAGCTGTTGGATTCGACTGTTTGTTTGGATAAGACTAGACTCACTCCTGCCTGCCCGAAACCAGCACTGGCACACGCACACACTGGCTCGTTTGTGCAGACACTGAACACGATAAAGGAAAAGGCAGCAGAAGAGTGAAATGTTCGTGGGCTGTGATTAAAGAAGGTCTCCCACCTGTTGTTATGATGACAGGCAGTATCCAAACACCAGAGAGAGAGTGAGTACTGAACTGACTGATCAAACAACAACTAGCTCTTCTAATATCTGCCAAGTGGGTTTGTGGTGTTATTTGTAAGGTGGGGAATTATGCAAATGCAGATGGGGAAAAATTCTGGTACAGTGTGATCAGACAAATATGACAGAGGCAGGCGTCAAGCTCCTTTGTGAAGCTAAAGGAGTGCTATTTTGTTTCCTGTTGTGGCAGGAGCTGCTTTATTTGCTAAGAGTAGAATCATTAGCTGCACAAATACCCAGATTATCAAATAGTAGATGACGTTAATGCTGGTGATTTATCTGGAATGGAACACAGTGAGTCTCCTTTAGGACACCATAGTCAAGTGGGCCTGCTGGAGCTTGAAAATGAAGAGTAAGGCCACTTGAATGTTCCAACTACTCCCTAAAGAAGTAAGGCCTATATCAGGGACATGAGTCATCCCTAAAAGCGCATTTTCCATCGAACTGAATAAAATTAAAGACGACCACGTGGAGAAAATCACCAGGTACGGCATTAAGAATTAAAAGATTGACATTTCCCTCGTCTTGAAAAAGACTGGTAATGCCATAATCAAAGGACAGTGTAGCCTTGAGTTTTTCCCGACCAGAGCTGTTTAAATGTCAGCACGGCTATAAATAATCCACACAAGTACAGATTCCTCAGCATTGCTCCCTGACACCCGGGACCATTAGCCCGTTTGCAGACAAACTACCACGGGCTGGCCAACAGCCAAACACAAGTCTGTATTGATGCGAGCTGACTAGTGGGTCAAACTAAGACCTGTTAAACAGGAGAGAGGTGGGGGCTGTTTCATTGGTGGTTACCTTTGGTGGGCTTGGTTATTTAAGAGGTGAACAAAAGCCTATTCAGACACTCAAAGGGTGCCATTTACAGTGAACATT
>JAQFJB010000023.1:14766816-14777786 GCA_029874875.1 Naso minor
CACATACAGTGGAAGCACAAATATTATGGTTCATTTTGCTTGAACAATAATACTAGTACACTATTAGTTTCCACCACTGTTGTATTTTAATTTGAAATATTATACTTGTTGCACTTGTTTGATTTCTGTTGTCAGTTGTTCATTTGCAGTACTGGTTTTACCTTTAAAACATAACAGTTACTGTACATCAAACCAAAGCATTTGTTGCCTTTTTTAAAGATCAAAGTTCCCCACATTAGGTCTGAAGTAGCAAAAACAATTAAGAATTAACAATTAAACAATAAACATTCAAATACATCTTTAATGTTGATGCACCAATTATATCACAGGAAAATTAAATTTTAGTGTAAATTAGTTTATGTCAAGATTTGGATTAGATCACCACACTTACAATGCAAAGCTGAGATGGAAGAGGGCCTAAAATGTCAAACATGGACAAAGAGACTCACAAGAAGGTCCAGTACAAGAATGTTATTATTTCATCTTATTTTAAATAAATACTTGTTGCTAAGCTAAGTGTACAGAGGCTGCCTTTGTCCACACTGTAGAAGTAGCTAAAAATAGTAAAATTACTTATCTTTCTGTTGTGTTAATACTGCTTTTGAGGTGTACTATGTGTGGTTAAAAAGACCAAATGTAGTGTCATCTTTTTTAAATAAAATCCATTTTTTAAAAACAAATTTTATATTTTATCATATTGACTCGACTTGAATTCTTTACATTGAGTGAAAATGACATTTTGAATAAACCTATTGATTTCAAAGGCATACTTTATATAATTCGTAGCCCTAGTTTAAAAAAGCACTCATTTTGGATATAAGAAACAAGGAGAATAGAATTCAGGCTCCTTTTAAGTTAATAAGCTCACATTCAATGGATTTTTTAACCTTAAGCTGTCTCACAGGACCAGCGTTTATGATATTCTTACACTCGAAGAAAAGAAATTCAGTGCATTTCCGTCAGCACAGCCGTTTGTCAGCTTACAGTGGACCTGTGCTACACACGCAAACAAACTCGTATACATCTTATTTCCTTTACTTGTCCCTTCCAATGATCACACCCCCCACCCCAGGAATTCCCCACGACCCCTTATAGAGAGCAAGTATGGCACTAATTTTGATTTGTGTTCCCCAATTATCCTCCACGTCCCCCCACAGGGATACAGGGATGAAGTATTACAGTGTGAGCCACATTTCATGCTTTATGGAGCAGCCCAGTCCTGGAGACCAAACACAGCAAAGCTATTATGTTCACAGTGGAGGTTCCTATAACTCAGCTGTAGCCGGACACATGGAGGTCTAAACATTGGCTGCGTGCCTGTGAGGGGCATCCCACTGTTCAGTCTCAGCGACGGAACGAAAGATCAACCTTGGAGAGAGGGAGAGGAGAGAGTCCGCACTGTTTGCTATTCTTTGCAGTGAGGCAGTTAGCAGGGCATCGCCTCATTGCCGTGGAAACCATTTGGTCCGCCTGACAGGGGTTGCCAAGGCGATAAGACAAAGGGCATGATTGTTGGAACTAGTTTCCTCCCTCAAAAAGAGCGAGAGTGTTCGAGAGGGAGGGAAAGAGAGAAAGAGAGAGAGAGAGAGAGTAACTCTTTGTCACTGGTGAAGTTGGAGATTGACACAGGATCCTGTGATTCCATAAAAACTGGCCTGTTTGGATACACTGAGGTCATGGTACTGTAATGAAATTAATTATTTAAATCAAAATCACAACGTTCTGAACTTTTCACATCAGTTGACCCCTCAAATGAACTCATCCAAAGCTTCGCACACTCAAGAGCAAGCAAATCTTTCCTTTTTAGCAGCTTGCAACAAAACTGGATATCCTCTCACTTAACCTACACATCCCCTTCATGCACACCTACAATGGCCACTCCAGGCTCCTTTGAGGTGGCGATTGGGGCCCAATATAGAACGCCACCCATGAACGAATCCATTGTGCCGCTTGCTCGTGTAACAAAAGAGCAAGAAAAAACATCTTCGACTAAGTTAATCTGGATTAACTTCAATAAGAAAGAGAATTTGCGTTTTGATCTTGTTTTCAAGTGACACAGTGAAGCAAAGCCTCTTAAAAGATGTTAATTCAAATGGTAATTGTTGATAATGGGCCCAGTTATAGTCTCTTTACGTGGTGATAAACTGTCAGAATTTCACAATTGAATTAAACCTGCTTGTTTTGTCATCATCTGACAGACAGTGCTGCCTCGGAGAGACTCTTAACATCTAATCCGTTGGTTAGCTTTGACAAATGTATGGACTTACCTGTGAGGAGAAGAAGGAGGAGGAGGAGGCCAAAGAGCAGCAGTAGTGGAGGAATGTCTGTAAAAGTGTCGCCTGTAGAGGAGGTCTTCCTCTCCACCTTCATCTTGTGTCCTGGGCAGAGTCTTTCTCCCACTTAGTGAGCATGGTTTATCCAACCCGAGCACGTTTCTGCTGCTCAACACTCTCTCCTCTGCCTGCCTGCCTGCACCACTGGCCTCTGCCTGGTCACACTGAGCCCCACTCTCCTCTCAGCACCCCAGTCACTGCCAACAACGGCCAACTGTGTGTGTGCGTGTGTGTTTGTGTGTGCGAGACAGAGACATAGTGTGCAAGAACCCTTTTCTTCCACTCCATGTTGCCCTTTCAGAAAGGAACTCAAAGAAAATATTTTTTCAGGCAGGTATTTATCTTAAAATGTCTTCTTTTTTTTTTTTTTAAGTTTTCTCGAAAAAGAATAAACAACAACCTAACTTTTGGGTTTTTTTCAACTCTGAATAAACCATCAAAGAGCTTAAATCAATATCAAGTCGAGCTTCTTTGCAAGAATTCCTACTGGGAAGAACCACTGCACTTCAGGCGAAAACAGCAGCTCTAAGAGGAGCCCACTTAAAGCTCTGAAATGTCCGAGTCTGAAAAACAACTTCCCCCCTTTTTGGCCCACTTTTGTCACATTGTGCAAACTCCTCTCTGGACTGGAGCCTCACAATAAACTCACAATTGTCACTTGGCAACCAAGTCTGCTGCCGACACAAACACATGCAGCCTTGAAGCATTTTGCAGCAAGTTGCTACAGTTGCTGCTAAGTGCATCATTCATGGTGCTGTACCTGTCTGAGAGCTACACACGAATATGAGTGACAAATAAAAAAACCCATAAAAAAGAAGGTGTTTGCATACTTTGTCCTCTAGGTGGTGTAGAAGCTACATTAAGGCAGTGAACTGGTGGAGAAACAAGGCAAAGGAGGCCAATTTTGCCTGCAGTAGGTTGCCATGCATTGACATTAAAGTAGTGACTTTTCACGAAACTTCTATTTTATTTATTTATTTTTATTCCTATCATTTAAATACACAACATGTGAATGAAAAACAAAAAAAGGAGTGCACTACATGGGTGAAATAAGGTGAGTTAAGCAAGACGAAAACATCCCGCTCTGAGAAAAAAAATAAGTCAAATTCAAGTGTGAATTCATGATTGCAGTGCTTAACATCCTTCTCCTGCAGCCAGTAAACCATGGGGTTATTATTTTTTTGTAAGCTAAACTGTCGCTTTTTCACATCAGACATGATGCAATGTATTAAATCGCCACATGTTGCATCAGTCATTTCCCACTGTCTTTCAGAGATTAAGGCATTAGCGTGTACGCATTGATGACTCAGCTGCATTATAACTCATCTCTCCCACTTTGAAAATGCAGTCTTTTGTTTAGATTTTTTTAAGGAACATTTTGTTTGACAACAAAGGGAGGTTGTATGCAGAGGAGGTTGATGGAAAGCAGCAAGAATGTAGAAACAGCTGCTGCTCTCCCCTGCTCTCCTCTCCCAGGACTCAGACTGCAGTATAGTGGACCATCAAAGCCGAACTCTCCCCTCCACCCCTGCCCTCGGTAAAAGCAGCGCCTCCCTCTTCCTCTCATCTTCTAACGCACTCTAAATCAAGGGGGACCCTTTCCAGTCAGAGGAAGAGGACAGGAACACAGAGGGGGTCTGTGAGACTCACTCACTTTGGGCGAGTGTGTGGTGACAGAAACCGTTGTTATGTTTAGTTCACAGCCACGCTGGTGTCATCCTGTGTGACTCAGACATACAGATGTGATAAAATCCAGCTTCACTACCACGTTTTTTGGATTCCTTTATTTTACAGTGCAACTAATAACCATCTATTAGGTGTTGATTGTGTAGCTGTGTCAGTAAAATCCTCTCAGTTCTATCCTCTAATCACTGCTAAGTTGTGTAACCCACTTAGTATTAAAGATGTGCCATCTCCTAAGATGGCGAGGCCAGGGGCAAAGCAGCTATGCTGAGCAGACCACTAGAAAGCAGATAATTGCGCCCCCTGCTGTTCCCCTTGGCTTATTCATCTCTAATTATCACCCAGGAGACCACAAAGAGTTTTTTTCTCACACTGACAAGCTGTCTGAGGAAGAGAACAAACCAACCAGGCAGATCATTCATATGATCTACTCCTAAAATAGTCCACACTCAGCTTGACAAGTTGTAAAACGGACACAACTATTATTCTCTGCCTCCACCACTGTGAGCTTAAGGCTGCAAACTCGCTGTCCTGACCCTCATGAGGATCTATTCAGACTCGAACCAAAATGTTTTTAAGGCACTAGTTTTTTTGGAAAACAAGTCTTCTCCCTAACTCTCAGAATTCAATCAGCACCGAGTGGGTGTTGTGCTATGTTTGGAGGTGTGCAGATTATTGATTGTTCACCCACAGTCATTAAAGAGACAGGAGAACGTGGCCATGGCCCCTCTGGGATTGAGTAGGAGAAAAGAGAATAGGTCCATATAAAACCCATAGAGGATATTTATGACAACCGGCGGAGGAGGAACGTCAGCCTGCGAAGGATGTGCTTCGCAAAACCACTGAGAGCAAGACTCGTGTTGCTTGTCCTATCTCTACAGCTGGTGACACAGCCAACAACCCGAGTGCGTGTGTGTTTGTGTGTGCATGACAATGAGAATGAGTGACTTGAGTGGGATCTGCATGCTAAAGTATGGGTTTGTGTTTTTCCTGTGTGAGGATGCATGTGCAGTTTGAATTTGTGCAGAGTGCTGTATGGCTCAGATGTGTGTAGGTGGGCTGAGTGGGAGCACTGGGAGACTGAAGATGCTCGAGCCTCTTTCTCATAAAGCGAACAAGACTGCCTGGGCAAGCGAAGCAAAAATTGCATTGTTCTCCTGCGATTTCAACAGCCTTATTGCAATAAAGGTGGGCCATGTATTGCAAAACATCCGACAGGTACACACATCACTCAGTGGCGTAGGTGTTGCACCTGTTGATGATGAAAACACTTTACATTTCAATGGATCCAGGCTGTGCAACTGCATCTAATGTAATTTAATTGGCCCTATCTAACAGCTATTATTATCAGAAAAAAACACCTGAACAATTAATTTGTCTGGTCTAAATGGTTGTTGTAAATATGAGAAATGCACAGTTTTATGTGATGAATTATTCATGAGATTCCTTGTGCAAGAGAGCCACACGGGAGACAAAACATTGTTGCAGTTTCATAACTGCTCTCTCCAATTAGCAGCCCTGCTTATGTTGTAGTGACAACAGAAAAATGAGCAGTTTTGGGTGTAATTTTGTACAAAAATGTGAACGTTACCAGTCATTTGGAGAATAGAGATGGGGTGACAAAGGACGTAAAAGGTCCAAGAGGTGAACTTAAATTAATAAAATCTAAAACAGACATTTCAGTGTATACTTAAGGTGGATTTATTAGTGTAATGCCATGACTCTACAGCAAACTACTATTCAATAATTCTAAAGCATGAAGGCTCTGCAAACTCTGACAATGGATTTTCACACACCTGATTTAACAAGTCAAACCCATCAACATAACAACGGAGCATATTGAATTAGTGTCTCATAAGGTAAAGCTGTACCAAATGTATCTGGGAAAAAAAAAAAAGTGTAATTACTGCATGCTTACTGTTCTGGAAGATCAGCTTTATAGAAAATGTTTGAAAAGGTGAAAAGAGAAACTTGCTTATCATCAAAAAAGATAATCTAGGCAGTTTTTTAAATCTTAATTAGGTGAATAAATAGAACATACATAGCTACTTCTCTTTTAGTGTTTTCCATGATTTAATCACTTTTGTGAGCAAGTCAAATACGTAATTGAAAGTCAAGATACAAGCAAAAAAAAACAACAACAAAAAAAACAAAAAAACACAACAGATAATTTAAGCCACTAATTACGCAAAGTCTAATGCTGATGCATACAAGGTTTATACACAGATGGTATGAACGGATCCATCCAAAATAAGCCCTGTTTAGCATTTAGAGGACATTCATTTTCACATTCACAGATCATCATCTAAAAACTAGCACACTACCAGAAGTTTCACAAGTACATGCAGTGAGTTGCAAATTCTGGGTCAAAGACATCCGTACTGCTGGAGAAGCAGAGAAGGAGTGTTAAAGTTCACAAAATTCACATAACACGCCCTCAAAACTGTTGGTTCCGTTTCTACTGCTAATTTGTGTCGAAAAAAAGAAAATAACTCCTGGGGTAAAAAGGTGTGCCTGAAAGCCAGCCCAGCCGGCTCACGCCAGCCATCTCTCGCTACCTTGCTTCCCCTCTTCCTCTTCATCCAGGTCAGGACAGGGGCGTCACTGCTCTGGCACAGATGTGTCTTCTCCCTCTACTGGCCTCGATCCTCCTGTCTCTAAAAACAGAAATAGGCAAGGCATAGTTAAGCACCGCAGAGCCCGGAAAGACAGCTTCTTCATACTCTCTTGTCGCCAAGGTGAAAGGCACAAATGTATCATCAAAAACTGTAAGGTTACGTGTGGGTGGATGTGCTATAAACACACATTTGAAAGAAGAAAATCTGATTTGCTGCTTTGAAGAATTAATTTTCAAAGGAGTTAAATCCTTCTGTTATGCAAATATCTTTTAGCAGAATTTATTTTTTAAGTTGTAAGTTACTTTGCATTGCCAGCAAATGAGCTCTAAAACCCCATTCTCTTATGAAAAGGGGGTCTCCCCCAGTGGGAGGTGCTTGCAATGCTCTGCTCCAGTCCGACAGGTCCATTAATTTTGCTAAGCCCTCGGAAGCATATACTGTTCCTAATGCACCTGCAGCTATAAATACATCTCCTACATAAAGATGCAAGACAACCAGAAACTGGGTTAGGAAGAATCATTGACAAGGTTTCCTTCTGACAGCCACGTCCCCAAAGAAAATGCTGCCTTGTCTCACAGGAGAAGGTGAATTGCTGCCCTATGGAAAAATTAGACATGTCTGATTTTGGATTGTACAAGTATAAAATCAAATCTAAATACAACTTTGGCTTGTGATAAAACAGAAGACACCCTCGAGAGAAAACAGCGAAACACTTTTTTGAAAAACAAATTAATTCTAAATCCATTTCCAGACCCACAGCTCTGTAAAACACAACAGGAAAACACTGTGAGAATGTAACTTGACATTTTTTTAAGGTAAGCTGAACTCTGACGAACGTCTAGTCTCTCTAGCGATTTAACACCACATCTCCGAGCAGATTCATTTATATCACCTTCAACAGAAAAAATAATTGAAAGACTCAATCATCTGTTGCTGCGACCCTATGGGGTAATTAAATGAGTCACTCAGTTATGCATTGCATTAATCGCGCTTTGGATAACCCACAAGGGGCTCTAATAGGTGTATTTAATTATGTATAGCTTTTAAATGGTTTCCTCCTAATGTGTAAATTAGTAATCCAGGTTATTTTCCAGCTTTGTGCTCGTGCTCAGTTCTGAGAAAAGGTTATAGTCACAAAGTTACATGTAACATCTAGGACACCTGCAAAGACTAAAAAGGCTAATGCTCAACAGCATGCAAAACTCCCTTAAAACATAAAACTATGCTAGCTTAATTAATAGCATTATACAATACTTAATTGCTTTAACTCTAAAACTAACAAAGCATCGTGCAAAGTTGATTATGCTCTCCATCACTTACCTTTTGTTACCTACTGTAGTTCTGATGGGAGCCTCTGTTACCATCCTTACAGTCACTAGTCATAATGCCCTCTTTAACGGCATTATGGGACCTAGTCTTACCCCATGGTTCTACACCACTGACCTGTGTCCCCCTGGCTGCCGTTGAGCACATCCCCAGTGCTGCTCACCTCCTCCCCTTCCGCTTTGTCCTCCGGCTTCATCTTCTTACGGGTCATGTGGCCTCGGAAGCCAGCCTGGATCTTGGCAGCAGCCCTGTTGGCCTCGGGGTCATCCAGGGGGATGTCCATGATGTCCTCCTCCTCCTGGGGCCGGCTGCAGTCCTCCTGCTGAGAAGACAAACAAGTGGTGATTTATCACAGAAGGGGAGCATATCATGTGACGATACCGGAGTGTTTTTTTCTGGATCACTGGTGTGGGAATCTAACAAACTACGACGGCATATTTAGTTAACTGCATCTGCAACAAGATTACCTTTCAGACAGTGAGAAATGAATGCTTGTTGCAGAGTGGCTCGCCCTTATTACATGATTTCAATGGAGTTCTCATGAGGTCAATAACCCACATTGCCTCCTTTCTGTCTCCCCCTCTCCTCTCGTCATATTCTGTATAAATGCACTGCTGGCAAAAACATTTCTGAGTCAGTCTATTTTACAACCAATTATCATTGTCAGCTGTGTTTCTTAATATTGAAAAGGTTTTATTAAAGGCATAAAACTGTGTGTTTAGTGAACATAGATTTCCAAAGTGAACAGAGATTTTAAGATCGTCGATTATTGTTTCTTATACAAAATAAAGCTGCTAAGAAACAAGGATGGCGTCAAAAATTGCCTTATGTTTGCTATTTATTAATATCTATTTATAATGAACTCAAATAAATTTAAAGTATGGTTAAAATGTGTTAGCTTTAACATTTCTTTCAAATGAAAAACAACTTCTTGCCCTGCATCCTGGTCTGAAATGGATGACCCAGCAAAAATGCTACTTCAGTCAACATCAGCAGCTCGTTCAGTGACAGAGAGTACAGCATCCACTGTCCCAAAGGAAACAGGGGGTGGGCGGAAGAGAAATTCTGGCTCGTCATAAAGTGTCAGTGAAATAGCGCCAAGGCTGTCGACCAGTTATGTAAACACCATTTCAAATTCGGTGGCGAACACATATCGACTACACCCCGTGCTTTGCTTATGGATAACAGATTGACATTTCATACAAAGGCAGCCCACAAAATGAGCCCACTGTCATCCCACTACCTTGGTGAAGCAGTGCATCATGTCTCCAGTGAAACCCCTCCAGTGTAGGAGTGTGACCACCCACCTGTTCAGCCAGCATTCATTAGCCTCTCTGTCTGACTGCTCACTGAGCAGCCACAATCCAGCACTTCTGCAGCAGCACAGATGCCTGACTGATGCACTGGATTTTGCTGGCTACACACCTTCTCTGGGCTCTTATTGTTTTTATCCCCTCAGGCTCCTCAGACCTACCATTACAAATCTTATGTAACGGCATCAATTTATTATGAAAATAGCTTGAAAGCCATGTTAAATTAGTTATATAACCCTAGAGGCTAACTGATTTGATGTGTTTAATTTTCTGAGAAAAATCTATCATTTGTGAGTCACAATTCTTTACATGGTTAACGTAATGTAAAGGGACAAAAACAAGAACACACACATGGCAGCATGCAGTTTACGGATAACCGAACGCTACTAAACATTAATTAATAAACTGTATTACCCAACTAACTGTATGTGCATCTGCCTACCAAGCAGATAAGTGGATAAAAATAACAAGAAAAAATTGAATCTATTAAAAAAGTTAATTTGAAGCTTCTACTTACATTGTGACAGTCCATGTCTTACTCGGAGATGACTTCCCTGTCCAGGTGAGCTGACCTATGTATGACTCGAGTGCCTTGTTTCTATGTGGACCCAGCCAAAGCTCTCTTTAAACCAGTCTCCGGTATAATACTGATGCTTCACTGGCTCCTACTAACAATCACTGTATGTTCAGTAACACCCGCTCACGCACGGAGTGAGAGAGAGACATACAGACAGAGGAAGAGAGAAGGAAGGAGGGAGGGACGGAGAGACCTCCTACAAACATGACAGCATGTGTTCCATCTTTTCAGTCTCATTAAGGCTGCTGACCTACTGTGTTCACATTAGTGATACAGACCTATAATAGACCTTAACAATCACAGAGCAAAGCCAAAATATGTTGGAAATAGGCTGAATGTGTGCAACATGTCAGTACTATAAAGTTTTAGACCCAAGTGAAAATGATGAACCGTGCAGTCTAGACATAAATTAGCAAAACAAAAGCGACTGCATGCACTGAGCTCCATACACATTCACAACTCGCAGTGTTACTAATAAATATAAATAATAAAACTCCACGCAAAACAAACCACCAACATAGAAATACTATATTAAAGCCAGATGGCCATAAAACAATTACTGCTGACTTTCAAATTCTACTAATAGCGTGAAAATAAAAGCGTGTAAGCATCTTGGGCTGTTTTACACTAGGAGGTGTTATAAATTTATTAGAGGCAGAGTGAGCTACCAGCCCTCTCCATCCCTCTGATCCCAGCTGGTATGGCCGCCCACACGCCTCTGCCAGCCTCAGAAACAAGACGGAGAGAGAGAGAAAAACAGAAAACGTCCATTTATCTGAGTTACATCTCTGACATTAACACTCTCCTGCTCTTCTCCACCCAGCTATTCAAACATGTTCAATTAGACTCACGCCTGATTTCCCTTAGCTGACTATTTTATCAATCAATTCACTTTGGTATTTTGTAGCACTGATGTCCCACGTAATTAAATTTACTGCTATCAATCATTATAAAAGTCTGCCTATATCATATACACAGTGTTTCGTCACCCAAAATGATAGGATGATAGGAACGTTATTGCGGGCATTTGTAAACGGTGAGTTTAAGGCAGGAAAAATAGGAATAAACTGGATATCCAAGATACTGCAGCTAAGTCACTGTTAAAATAGACAGCCTATAT
>JAQFJB010000023.1:14834886-14846200 GCA_029874875.1 Naso minor
TTTAGTATTTCAGCAAAGTAGCTACTTGGTCTCATAGTTTTTCACTGATTTCATCATCAGTGCGCACATATGTTTTATGTCAAGGCATTTTTTGAATATTAGTTGAACACAGTGTTTTATTTATTTATTTATTTTTTGGACAACGGTGCAGTATATTTTCTAGACATTAAACATGCTGTAACCATTATTTTGCCTTAATTACATGTTCAGCCATGAAAAACTACATTTCAATATGTTTAACTGTGAGTTCAGTTATTTAAAACAGACTTCAATACTCATATTTTATGACTATAAAAGCATCTTACTCCATGGTCAATACTGCGCGTATCAGATTCAGCAGTCAGGTTAGTTAGTACGTCTCATTAATGCAGAAATAAAATACGATGTAGATGTTCATTATTTGTTATTGCTTCTCCAATATGGCAAAAACACTCAAGTGCAAGGTCTATATGCAAAGGGATTCCTTTGCAGTTTTATGAGAGAACACTCAAAATTAGTTATCGATATTTTGTCATGTTGTTTCTTGAATTTATGTAGCATTCTGCGTTATAGCGCTGCAGTGGCAGTTCTTAGAGAGCTTGTTTCTGTTTGCTTCCAGGCTGTGATGAATGTATTAGGGCCAGACATCCATGCAAAGAGTGTCAGTAGAATCCATTTGGTTCAGTTTGACTCTGAAGGAGTGTTTGGTTGGATTCCCACAGAGAGAGAGCTCATCAGTCAGCTTCTGTCAGGTGATCTGGCTTAACTGGTCCCATCGATTCTTTGCATTTTTTTCTGATGTCTTCTGTGTGATTTAACAGGAAAATAGTTGACATTTTAACTGATGTAACACTCAGAACCAGTAGAGCTCCTAAATACCAGACCCAGAAAGAGGAGAGACAGTGAACGAGATGATGATAACACCTCAGCTGTCCTTCCTCGAATCCCCAATCCCATCGTCTGTCTGTCCTCTGATGACATGCTCATTTTCCATCTAGCCATCAACCACACTGGTACCAATGATTTTATTTTAACAATTACTTTCATTTTAAAAACTGTGATCTTGCTCTTAATTAGTTTCATATCCCTTAGATCGTCATCTCAGCCACTTCCCAGTGTATCAGAAAGACCACCTGTTCAACAGCAATCCCAGCTGGGACTTTGGTGCCTTTAGACATCTGCAGATACTCATGCAGCAAACAAATTTCAACTCTACAAGGTAGTGCTGAGTCCATACTGCAGGCAGACCAACAAGTGCTGATAATGTGAAATCCCATTATGTGGCCATGTTCTTCATCTTTGTTCCTCTCCTTTTCTCAGGTTTGCCCACGTGTTTTCAGAAACAGGGAAGTATGTGTTTGTTGACAGTGCTGTCCCAGAATGGAGTATGGTGGTGGTGGTCAGTGAGGAGGGGACGGAGTGTGACCCTCGGGCCTCTGTCTTCCAGCCTATGACTCCGGCACAGCTGGTCAAGTACGGCATTGTCAAGCAGCACAGACTCAACCTTCTACCTGACTGGGGGGTGATAGCAGGTGTGTTTCTCTGATGTTTACTCAGCCATTTATCTTGCAGATGCAGGTGCATGGCTGTAAAGAGTTAACCCTTCATATTTTATCATGTGTAGGGATCCTGAGCCTGCTGCTGGTTGTAGTTGTGGTTGTGACCACCACAGTACTCGTTGTGCGACCCGGCAAAACAAAACTTGTCTCCCAGTGGAAGACTAAGCCAAAGTGGCGGAATGTTGGGGAGCCCTTCTGTCCAGTAGATTGTGTTTGCAATGGAGACAGGTCTGTTGGTTTGACATCTGATATTCTGGTGTGTTTTATCAGTGTGTCTGGTTGGTAATGTTGGATGTCCTAGTGACATCCAAAACATATGTACCTTTTCTTCATGTATGCTAAAAGTCATCTTTCTCTCTGTCTCATTTTTCCCGGCAATCTCTCTATATATAGAGCCAAACTATATTAAATTACATAAGTTATATAAATGTTGGCCTTATATTGTGTTTTAGCATAGCTGCCCCAAGTCTAGGTTGCCCACCAAGCAGTAGGGGTGTAGGAGAAGGAGCAGAAGCTGAGGATCCCGTCATTTTAAAAGGAGGTGAGCTTACTGTTTATTATCCTGTGCTGAATCCTTCCCCCAGAAACGTAATGAGATCAGTTCAAATTCAGCAACAGTATTTATTTAAAAAAAAAAAAAAAAAGAGTCTAGCAGTCTTCTGATTGCAGGGTAAACTCCATGACCTCCTTCTGTCATCATTTAGTTCTCAGTGTCCTTGAGAAGACTTCAAATGCCACAGGTGTGTAGCATAATCAAACCTTTAAATGTTTTGGATGCGTACTGGCATGCTAAACTTTTAACAATATCAGATACACAATGCTTAGCTTAACTTAACCACACCACAGACTATATGGATTGTAGCTGCTGCAACAGAGGGACAGACTGCGAGCAAAACTATACAAATCGTTATTTTTTCTAGGTCTTCATACAGAAAGAATCAAATGCAGGTTTTGTTTGAGTGGAGAAGTTTTGATACTACTTGAGTTATTTCAGTTGATACTCAATGTCTGTAAGGTATCGAGTACTGATACCCAGATCTTTTGATATGTTTGAAATGTCTATAAGCTAGAGTTGACTTCAGAGTTTTGCTCTTAGTGCTTATTGCATTATTCATGCAACCTGATGGGGCGTTTAAAGGTCCATTCGGCTAGTCATTATAAAACAATCACGCATGACCAGGTAGCAGTTAACAGCCTATTCCCATCTTGATTGATGAGAAAGAAAATATCAGACTCTAATGTCTTGTGCTGTTATCTCTAGCGTTCTAGTTTGCCTCTGCAATTTTAATTCAAGTACTTATCATCCATGGCGTACTCCATTCAGGACGGTCTAAAAAGCTGGAGAGACTCTACTGGATAATTATGGTGCTCAACAAAGGAAGCTCTTGATTACAAGGAGCTGGCATTCATCATGAGAGTATCTAGTCAGTTGTTGAGGAAGGCACCCTGAGGCTTTTCCCCCTTGATTCCTACCCATTTCAAACTAACCTCTTATTGACATTTACTGCTCCCATTCAGGAAGTGTGTCAGGGTTCTGTAAATTGGAGGATTTCAATGTGAAGACTCTGTACGACAAACTAGAGGATCAGAACCTCCACATAGCCTCGCAACTGGCCCGACACCGCAAAGACACACAGGAGTTTTATAGAAACATTTGTCAACAGACGGAAACACTCAAGGTGAGTTTTCCTGTCGAGAAAATAAAATATTAGAGTATTTAAAATGTGTGGCATATGTTGCAATGTGAACATGTACATTTCCTTTCAGAATATTTTTGAGAAAATGGATAATAAAAAACTGAATCTTCTTAAGGAGCTGCTACTCCATAATGCAACGAGAGATAAACCATCTAACAGCAGTGCAGGAGAGAAAAATACACAAGGTAAACAGAATGATGGTGATATATGACCTCATTAGAGAAACTGTCCTTTCAAGGATAAGGTTAATATGCCTAGAAAATACTATCTTCTGCTGAATAAAAAACAGGTGGCCATGTTCATAAAGCCAAAATGATTAAAGGAACAGTTTGTCGCTTTGGAAAGTAGGTTCATTTGCTTGCAGGTCTTTATGATAAACATGGAGCTACAGCTAGCAACCTGTTAACTTGGTTTTAGCACAAAGACCCATAGTTTAAAAACCAAGCAGCAACCTTTGGGACTGAGAAATTAAACCTACACCAAAGTGTCAAAAACTGCAGTTCTGTGAAAGTCCATTCGAGGCTGGCCCCAAAAACAATCAATTCCCATAAAGCCCCAGTTGATTAAACTTTACAGCAGAAATAAATACGATTAAAACATGATACAAACTTTTTTTTTCTTTTTGCCTCAATAGCTAATTCTATGACCGTAAAGGGGATAAAATTTAATATAACACTTGTTTAAATTATATTTAGGCATAAAATTATTCAAAATTATACTTAACATACAGATACAGATTGAGCCAGTGCATTAATTTAAAATGATGAACAAATAGTGTGATGGAAACTACCTCGTAAGTGTCCTTTATCTGGAATTAATGGACACCCTGCAGCTAATTAGAATGAAATAATTATCCAGACCAGCACAGTATAAAATTTAATGGTAATGAGCTTTAATGGGTTTCCCTCCATTTCAGATCTTCATTAGCTAAGCTAACTGATTGCTGGCTCCACCTTTTATAATTAACATGCACATATTAAAGTTTTATTGATCATTTCATCTAACCCTTTGCAAGTAAGCCAAAAAGGTTGCAGTCATTATTTCCCAATATTTTTGTACAGTTCCTTTAACAGCATTATCACATTCAGTCCGAAAGATAAAATAACACACAAATGCTCAAGAACTTCCTTTAGATTGGCTGTTTTTGCACTGTGAGTTGCTGAAAAGTGGTGCATCACATTCTTTGTTAAATGCTTTTCCCATCCTGATCATCTTAGCTGAGGCCTCTGTAGCGTTGCTGGGAGCTGTTCTCAGGTCAGTGGAAGCTCTCTTATGCAGACTGACTGGAGAAACTTGGCAGAACCAGGATTTACATGGTCACACATGCTGTCACGCTGGTCCTCATGATGCCAGGGAATGTGAGCAGCAAGCTGGATACACACAACCCGGCGATGCCAACATGTGCTACACACAGGTACTGTAGTGGCATTTGTTCTGTTTGTCGCTTATTTTGGAAATACTAAAGAGGAGAATCATTCTTTTGTCAAATTATGTCCTCAGTTTTCAGTGAACATGAACAAAGCAGAAGCTCTTCCTCATGAGCCAGGTAAGAACACCTCCTTATAAAGTTTTGCTGCTTTTACAAGAAAATCTGGATGTTGTCGATGCAGCAAGATGATTCTGCCTTTTCCCAGTCCTTGTCCAGAGCACAGCTCCTTGTCTAAGTGACCACGATCTGTCCAAGCTGGTTTGCATATCTCCTTTATTCAAGACCCTGCAGGAGATCCAGCAATCTTTACAGAATCTGACCACCTCTGAGTCTAATCAGCATCTCCACAGTGGTACAAAAACCTCAGCCTCAGTTCTGTCTTAGTGAATGGAACATTGAATTCTGGTAAACATGAGCCTAAAATACAGCATTTTCCCTCTGTTTTAGCAGCTACAGAGCATTCTGTACTGGAGAACAATGATGGCCAACTTAACCCGCTTGCACTGGACAACCTTTCACCTCAACACTCCGCCGTATTCCTGTTTGGTTGCCAGGTGATGCAGTTGCTCGCCGACTGCCCCCTGTTCCCCTCTGTGCTTCTGCTGCTGGCCAAGTCAATCCCTGTTCCTTCATCTTCCTCTAATGAGACTCTCCTGGCACATTGCTCAAAGGACTTTTATTTTGATGCAACCAATCAAATCCTTTATCTGTCTGAGGCAAAGCTCCAGCACGTGGGACATTTTATTGCAACTATTCTGCAGTCGATGGCCCATATAGCATCAGGTAATCACACAGATAGTGACAGAAGAGAAGCCTAAGACCCAATTTTGTGTCATGGTTTAGCAAGACTGGTGTGGTGCAGCATAACAGTTCTGTCAATCATCTTTCGAAGCACAAAGAATGTAATCTTCTTTGGCAACAATATGATATTTGTTTTGGGTTTTTTGTAAAAAATATATCAAGGATCCAAACCCCAGAGCTTTACGGAAGCTCTCCATGAGGCTATTTCAGCTTTAAGCCTTCAGCTGTTCAACTTTTCTTTCAAATGGAATACAACAGAGGTAAGTAAGTGCCATTCAAGCCTCACGCATCAAACTCATACTGCGTTAGTGGGTGCAGATCACTTTTTATTCTGTCTTTTTACAGTCAAAATTTGATGCTTCAGAGGGCCAGCGTGGTGCATTAGTTGAGGAATTTCTCAATGCTAGAGTTCCTACAGAAGAGCAGTTCACTGAACATCTGTTAGCCAGCAGGTTGGTGAGAAAGATAAAACCTGCTGTAGAGAATAGTATACATTTGAAACAAAATCATGCAAATTAATAAATTTTCTTTTCTTTCAATTTAAGACTTGAGAAATACAAATACTTTAGGTTGGAGCAGCTCATCACGAACCTCAAACAAAGATCAACTGAGGAGACAATCACAGGTAAGCCAAATGTTTATTTCTAATAAAATGCAGGTGGTACAATATGCAGAATAAATGTAATGACATGTCATAATAAAAGAGAAATCTGACGCTTTCCATCTGTACTTGCAGAGTAACTACGCAAATATGGAAATGGTAACACAAATGCATCAACAAACAATATCAGTGATTTAGAATAAAAATAAATCGCCACATAGAAGCTGGTAATTGCTTAATTAGTTATGAAAAAATATATATATATTTAGGACATTTATATTCAATATACCAAGATAAAAACCTGGTGTATGAAGCTCAAACTCTTGACCCGCAATCAATAGAAAATCTATTAAGGTCTTCATAACAGCAATGTACACTTTTTTTTTCATATGATGATGACTTTAATGCTTTCAAACCACAGTGTTCAGCCCTGGAGCCACTGATCCATAACCGAACCATAAGCCGTCTTGTAAAAAACCCATGACCTCCCATATCGCACAAAAGTAATACACTCATATAAATTAATAATCACACTTTAATGTGATATACTATGAGATTGAGCCACAATATGCTTTTCTATTTCCTCCAAGTCGATCTAAACACCAGGAAACCATTATAGGAAGTCCTGGGGAGAAAAATAGTCCATTTTCACTGCCTTTATTACCTATAGAGGTTTTGTTCCAGAAGAATGGTCCAATATCCCAGAACACACAGTTCATGGCTTTAATGACAGCATGCTGATGAGCATGGTTGCTATTCTGAAGCCAGTAGGTGTTTGTGCTTCTGCTGGTTACACAATAATAATTTATTATGAGATTCTTCATTGTTGTGAGTCTTTCCATCAACAGAAGTTCCATTAAGAAAGAAATCATTTTATTTTTAATCCTGAAGAAACAGAAGTCTTGTTTAATTCCTGCAGGTTTACCACCAAAAGGGACCCCGATGCAGGTATTAAATCAAATGTCTTGACTTTAGAGAATAGTCACTGACCTCTAAGCAGCACACTTGCTACTTCACTATTTCTTCTGTTACAGATGTCCTTTGTAGAGGAGGAAATTGACCGCCTCAATGAGTCCTTCTTGCAGCTGAGCGTGCAGCTACAGAACAGAGCTCAAATGAGCTCACGGCTAGAGAGAGAGAGCAGTGCATGCAACCATGCTGTGGTAATTAGCTGGAATAGTACATATTACATATATAATTACATAATCCAAAGAATCTGTGTGCGATTTAATGGTCATTAAATTGTGTTGTGCAAATTACCTACGAACTACACTTTCTCACTACTCGTGATTTGATGTTTATTTCCTCCTGTTCAGCCTTCACTTAAAAGAAAAATGACTAAATCAATATGCATGAGTATAATGTGTGTCTGCATTTGCATCCCCACTTGAGACTGTGCATAAAACCATTTCTATCTTTTACAACCATCAGTCGCAGTACATTCTCCGTGATCTATCTGTTTACAGGGGGCAACAACAACGAGCGTGCCAAGCCTGAGTCGTAATGGAACAATCCTGCTGGAACTGAAGAGACGCCACATATCGCAGCGCCTCAACGAGCTCCAAATTACATTAGGCCAGATCAGACGGTGCCAACAGCATGACAGCGAGTCAAAAGACGGGACAAGAGGCCGTACTAAAACAGACAGCAGCAGCACTCAGCGGGGGCACGGGGAGCGTGATGCTGGCATAGATGGCTGCAGTCCCGCTGACGGCCAGTGGCAGGGCAGTATTTCAGCAAGCCAGAGTCACAGCCAACAAACCATAGAGAGCGCAATTCTGAGTGACCATAAACTGGAGAGTCATATTTCTGACCAGCAGGGCAGTGACACCGTCCAGAGCAACAACCCTGACACATTACCGGGCTGCCAGATGTCAGACGGCCAAGATCAGTTCCATCCCAGTGTTCCAGGAGAGCAGGAGATGAACAGTCAGATCACAATAAAAAATACAACCGGACACACAGATATAGATGACATGTGAGGACCTACTGATCAGAAATTGGATCTAAATGTTGATAAATGTGTTGTTTTTAAATGACTCTTTCACTGGCATTTAGCAGTCTCCTTCCATTTGTGATTTCTTCAGCCTGAAATTGCTTGTTTTTTTCTTCACGGTGTAACATCCTTTCCCTTTTCCTCAGGAATAATGAGTGACCTGTCTGAATTTGCACCAGCATTTACACACTTTAGAAACAGAACAGGACAGAAATAATTTCTGGCAAGAAACAAACAAGATGACAGTTTGTCATCTTGTCCAAGTAGTTTCTTAGTCAGAATTTAATACCAGCCTCTAAAACAGGCTCGTTCATCACCATATCCTACTTAAGACAATAAACTTCAGCTGGATGAACACAGAGTGACACTTGTGCTTCTGCGTAGGTTTTCCCTTGTGTCTCCTGTTTTTACTGTCTCACACATACTGTATGCAGGTCCTACTTTCTTCTCCACGCCCTTTCATGGAGTTGAACTTTCTCTGTACTGAGTGAAATCAAGAGTAGTAACTAAACCTGAAATCTTGTTGGATGCGCTCTAGGAGAGAAGTGCTGCACGGCTGCTTCCATCTTCTGGTCTGATGGTTTGTCTGACGCACAGGGCTCTGGCTCTTTTAATAGAAAGTTAGTATTCCTACAGGGGGCTGTGAACCAAATCAGAAGGTCAGATGGAACAAGTCTTCACTTACTATCAGTGTTAGCTTTGAGCTCTGTGCCAAGTCCCCCTGGTTGAGTCTGGCAGTGCCCTGCAGCTGCGTTTGAGTGTGTGCATGTGTGTTTTTTTTAGGGGGTGTGGTTCAGTGGCTTGCAGAGATTATGCTTTATCAGTAGATTAGGTGCAATGTGCCACTGATCTATCCCATGTGTCTGCCTCGCACTGGGACTCGGCATCATAAAACTCTGTTCTGAGCTGCATTGAGGCCACGTGTGCAAGTCTTTGTGTGGTGATTTGCACTGCTGCAACATTATGCCTGCTCTAGTTGTTTAGATCAACAGATCAACACGGGTTATTTTTAGGAAGACTGTCTTTGTGTGATGTTTGTGTGAGTACATACAGTCACACACATCCACAAAGTGCAAGGCACAAGGTATATTATTTTACAACAAAGGGTTGGACGACAAAATGCTAGTTGTAGTACCTCTATACAACTCGCAAAACAAAATTACTATAACAGAATGATGGATGAATAAGTAAACAAAAGCAAAGTCCTTTTAGGCAAGTTCAGCAGCCACCTTTGCAATGACCATGAGCCGTTATTTTGGGCTAATAAGACCAGGATCTTATCTAAATGACACATTTAATGGTCACCAGGACATAAAAACTACATATTGAATCACCAGTCAAATCTAATAAGAACATCTTAACTTTGCCTCAAAGATACTCCATTTTTCCCACTTAAGCAAGATTTCAAAACACCAACTTCTTAGGACTCAATCCAGAGAGCAAACATGATTGGCCATACGTGTTTACCAGTTTTGCTGTTGTAAAGCCCACAAATAGCTTCAGGGAGAAGGAACGGAAAATGTGTCCAACAACCATCATCTCTGACATTTTAAACTTTTTTTTTTTTTAATTGAAGAAGCTTTAAGTGATTTGTCTAATCTCTTATAACGTGTCAGGCAATAAATCATAAAAACCATCTTTATTATAAAGGAGTGGAGAGAAAAAGGCAAAAAAATCTCACGGAGGACTACTGGGTAGTCTGTTGGTAAGGTGGTGGATACTTCTGTACCCCTTGTCAGATTTCAGCAGGTTAAACAGGCTGTAGCATCAGTGGATACTGTCTTTTAGTTTGGGCCTTACCATGCAAACTCCTGATACTCATTCGATGTTTACCAGTTTTGTTCTTGGTGGTTATTATCACCTTCAGTCAATGGCTGTGCACATCCCTGTCCAGATACAGATGGACTGAGAATGTGCATTAAAAATAGATGTTTAGAGATGTAAGTCATTCCCCCTCTCTCTCCCCTTTTTCCTGTCCACTCTTCAGCTGTCCTGTCCTAATAAAGCCATAAAAAGCCCCCAAAAAATATCTTTAAAAAAAAGAGAGAGAGAGATGTAAGTACAGTCCATCTTACGCTGTCAAAATTCCAGCATTAAGAGGTTTTTCTCGCAAGCTGCACATGAGCTTTACATCTCGGTTTCCAGCATGTTTCATCCATGGCTGTCTGCTGTAATCATGTTATAATCTTGAAATCCTTCCAAATCCCTAGAAATCTGCTCTCTGCTGTACATCCTAGAGGGGCCCAGCACACACCGAGATATATACAGTACATACATGAGCAAAACACACACTCTCTCTAACCCACTTATTCGTACATACAGACACTTTCTTATGTAAAGTGATGATTAATGTCATGTGGGTCTGACAATCGACAAACAAAACTGTCCTAATGTTCTCCTGTTTTGGGGATGGTGCTCTCTTTAGAATAGTTTAACCCCAAATGTGCCGTCTTTGTCACACGTATGCACCCTGTCGTGAAAGCCCTCAGACGTCAGCACAGAGCAACCATTGAAGACTGAAAACACCTCTTTTTGCATAAAGTTAGCCAAACACCGAAGATGCCTTCAAGAACAGAAAGCTGAGTTTGAGGCTTCCTGTTGTTTTTCTGAGTCCGCTGGCTGTCGCTAAGCAGGCCTCCTGTCGTCACCATGGCACTGCATTACTGTTGCTATGGTTTCCTTATCTGCAGGATGTGGTTCAACCAGGCCTGCCATATTTAGTCTGCTCCTCCAGAGTGCCAGCCTCCTGCTGATGCTGACAGCAACACAAGAGTGCACTGAGCTGCCTCTTTGCTGTTCTTTTTTCATTGAAATCTGCACCAACAACCAAGAATCACTGCAAAAACCCGTAGGTTCCCTCTTTTGAAGAGTTTTTTAGCGTTTCACAGCTCTACCATAGCGTGTCCTCAAAGCATAGTATTTCCTGAAAAAAAATTCTGAAAATCCAAAAACTCTCGATTCCTTTTCTCCTAGAGATTAATCCTCGTGTTACTTCAGATACAATACTTGCAAGATTAAATACTGTGATGTCAAAGTGAGATTATTGTGGCTCTGTCAGTCACGAGGATGGCGTGTCACAGATTCACCTCAACCTGTTTTTTCTTTGTCCTGTCACAGAGCTGGCAGAAAGCAGCATTAAACATCACAATAGTCCTGATTTCTGGTTGGGTCTCTCTGATATTAAGTGAAAAAATTAACATGAAACACTTGAAATAAAAGGAAAGACTTTGTTGGTGTCATGCAAATCAAAAC
>JAQFJB010000023.1:14898948-14916480 GCA_029874875.1 Naso minor
TCATTGATTAGGCTACATTTCTGAGATATCACCAACAATGGTTTACAGATTCATGTAATAAATTAATTATATGGACAGTATTTAGAGCTGCACAGCTATGCATAGTGGTCAAGCGTGAAGACTGCTGCTGGAGAACCTTGCCAGTGCGACACAAGTCAGTGATATGGAACTTTTTATTCCTTGATTGTGTGCTGTCAGTTCACACATGGAACAAAAACTAAAACTGAGGATAAGCTTTCACTGTTTCCAATGACCAACTCAAACAAAAACAATCAACGTAATTATTACAAGTGTAAGAAGATAACTGGTATGTGGGAATAACATGAAAGGCAGAGATAAACTGAGGGTTTGAAATAAAATTCAGTTAGTAGCAGCAAAAGCTGCAAAATGAGTTGAGGTTTGAATTCTTTGAGAAAGAGGGAGTGAAACTGGAGCTGGGAAAGTGGAAATGATGAGAGCATTTATCCAGACAGGCACAAGGAATTGCGCAGCGAAAAGCTTTGCAGAAAAAGGTGTGTCTGTTTTTGACATTTTTGTAGAACAGATTAGATGTAGAACTGGTGTTTGCAGAAGGACATGTAGCATCTGATCAAATGTGGATAAACACTAAAGAGTTGTGTCAATGTATAATCAAAGAAATCGTGCAAAAGACACACACAGATATCAGACTAGCAAACAGATTTCAAATATTCATAACATAGAAACATCCAGGCTGTAATCATATCCTGACTGTCATGAGGTTATTTAAAGATTTAATAACTGTGAAAATGCATAAAAATGCATTGTGGCACTTTTGTGAAATAACATCTAATCACACAGACATTCTTGTAACATTTTTGCTGTCTCGCAATGCAAATCACAAAACGAGAATTCAGATTTTTGTTCAGCCCAAATGAATGTGCGGCTAAGCTCGTCACTGATGAAACAAAAGGCACATTAAGTCAGCTCTCATTATGTGCTTCTCTGCCGTGGTACCACTAATTACGGTTTCCTAATATCGCAGTGAGTTGTCTGTCAAAGTGGCCTCATCAGCACTGACTCTTTCAGATCTTTACTCCTGACATGGATTTTTGTCGCTTTATGTTTGTTTCTAAAAAACGACTGAACGCTCTGATTTGAAAGCTTACTGTTTTCATCTCAGTCCCTCAAATTATCTCAGTATTCCCTGTGCAGTTTTTGACCGCAAGTAGCATTGTGTAGAAATATTTTAATTAGAGTGTCTCTCTTTTGTTTGTATTTGATTCTTTTTGAGCCCGCAAAAGGATGCATGTGCACATGGGGGACGCAGCTCATAAATCTGTTCCTCACTGTTCCACTGATCGTCAATTTATGTGTTGGTTACGTGCCAGGAAATGTAGCAGTGCACCTGCCAAAGGCGAGGAACAGGAACACTTGTTCAATATTTAAGCATTAACATTAACGACAGAAATTTGAAAAAGCACACACACAAAAATGTTATTGCAAATTTTTATGAAGAAGGGAAACAGTTCAATATCTTTGCTAGGCCTCAAGTTCCACGTATTTTGATATGAAATGCACGATGCAGTTTTTTTTTTTCTTTTTCTTTTTAAACAAGAATCTCAGCAGGTTCCTTTAGTCCTGAGGGTCATTCTCTTCGATCTGACAAGGAGACTGAAGTTATAACACACACTTCCCTGCATATAAATCTTCTGAAATGGTGTTTTCTTGAACAGTTATGAAAGGAAAAACACTGTGTGCTTTGCGAAATACATAACTTTACATCACAATGTGCTGTTATGAATTCAGACTCTATGCCACTGAGTAGTTATAGGTGTCCTGCCAGCAGTAACTTTTTTTGGCTGTGGTCTGACCGGCGGTGAATGTAGCTTCTGCATCATTTTATACAGAGCTGAAATCTCAACTATAATTTCAAAAAATGATGAACCCATTACTGCACACAGCTGGGTACAAGAGATTAATAAACAAGCTGATTCTGCAAAGCAGTTACTTTATAAACTGCTTGCAAACGTTCCCATGAATACAGCTACGTTCAACTTGCTGTTTTCTCTGTGTCTGCATGCTTTGCAGGGCCCGTTCTTTGGCCTTTGTCACTCACAGCTAATGGATGTCTTTACCCAGTATGCCTACAATGACAGTTTCTATGAGAACGGATCATGGGGCTTCAACGAAACAGACCAAGAGCAGAAGCACCCGTACAACTACTACGCAATGCTCCTCACTCTGCTCATCTTCGTCATCGTCTTCGGCAACGTGCTGGTGTGCATAGCTGTGTCCAGAGAGAAGGCTCTGCAGACCACCACCAACTACCTGATTGTCAGCCTGGCTGTTGCTGACCTGCTGGTTGCCACGCTGGTTACGCCCTGGGTCGTCTACTTAGAGGTAGGACGGCAGAGACAGACACACACATACATCAACTCAATCACCAGGAATTAATGTTTGCATTGTGTGTTTCTGGAAAACACAGGTTTTGAGACAACCTTATGTTTTGTTTACATTTCTCAAAGTTTTCAGCGTTGACTATATACATTTATGTTCTGGTTTGCTTTTTTTACAGAAGGCTTTCTTGGTTTGTGTTTAAAAAAAAAAAAAAAGTTAACATTTTGTCTTTACGTACCTAGTTTTGTCGCCAGAAACAAGGTTGGAAAATGTCCTATTATTTCATGAAAAAACACAGTTTCGGTCGCCACAATGTCCTGACAGTTTAAATTACACAGTTTTAAATGATAACCATGATGTGGGCTCTAACTCTCATTTGCTGCTTGGCAGTCATCTTGCCCAGGTGACATGCAAACACACTCAACCCGAAACTCTTGGTGAGAAATTTCAGCTTCTGCATATATTCAGAGCATTAGGTTTATATGTAATGCTAAAAAAAATCACCAGGCTGCACATGTATACACTGGGCGTGAACTCAACATGGCATTTCCTTTACAGCAGACATACTTTCCCTTTTTGAACATTTGCTTTCTTTCTCTCTGTGTCTGTCTTAAACAATGTTCAAAAACAAAGAAAGTGAACTGCACACTGTGTAGGGAAAACTAGAGAAAACCAAATGTAAAGACAATGCAGTTTGACTTGAGGGAGTTAAAAAGCCAAGTATATTATCCAGGCCTATGTAACAGACATTTATATGAACTCTGGGGCCAGTAAAATACTGGTGCAAAGGATTTAAGCCGAGCAAGCAGCCTGCATCAAGCAGCATTATCAGCAGGTCAGAGAGTAAAGGTGAAATGAGGGCGAAGGCTAAAATGTTCACATAGGCATCGTAAATATCAGTCCCTCACTGGTAAAAAGCCTGTAATGTAGCAACACTATGTGACAACATCAAAATGTCAGACCAGTCTATCCAGCCAGAGGTCAGATGTTTATGAATAATTCTTCCTACTTCAGGAATCACTTTGCATTCACTGTGTGTGGGATAATGCAGACCTGTTTTTTCAAGCAGTTATGACACATGCCTGCTAACCAGTACAATCCAAAACAGAGCAGGGAATCAGGTTTAGCGGAAAATCAGCTCCAATCTACCAAATCAATAGCAAGCAAGATGGGAGCTATCTCTCAGGGAAAAAACTCTGACTGTTGCTCATTTCTTCTGTCTATCTTCTCGGTCCTGAGGTTATTTCTGACCATCAGGCTTTAGGTCACGCTGTCTGATCTAGAAAAAAGGCAATCTAAGACTACAGGGACTCTAATCCTCCTGTGTCTCTCAGTGAGCCATGATGATTATCACTCCGATCAGATTGCAGTGTTTAAATCCATACGATGTCATGGTCTCTGCCCGTCTCCAGTCTCCATGCATGTTTACTGTATTACACATAAGTGAGTGGTGACAGGAAATGCGTCACTGTTATAGGAACCATAGAGGAATATAAATACTTTAACAGTTAAAAAATAATAAAAAAAACTTGTTGTCATTGGCACCAATTATGAGGCAAAAGTTTGTTTATCTACAAAGCATGCACGCTGCGCACGATGTGTGAATTATTAGCTTTATTCCTCTGTTGATGTGGGCAGCTGGGTACACACAGAGGGAGCCTGCTACAAAAGAATTTCACAAATGCTCTGTATCACAGCTCCTCATGTTGCATTAAATATTAATTTGGATGTCAGAGCAAAAAAAAAAAAAGTCTTTGATAGCATAAAGTGGATTAATTGCACAGATGTGTGTTGCCAACTTTCGCTAAAGCACCAAATAACACAGCTTTCTCTGCAATGCAAGTTAAGGAGCAGGTGACACACCAAACCTTCCTATTCACTTTTGGAGAGAGCAGATCTACAACATAGGTCACCACACTATAGATTCAATAGCCAACAAATCATTTAATAGTTACTCAATAGTCCTTCTTTATCATTGTAACTAAACGCGATTAACATTGGTAAATGTTGTGTAATAGTTGCAGATGGTTAAGATTAGGCAACAAAACTTGATATTTAGGTGATATTTAGGAAATGATCCCAAATGTGCCACAAGTTAAGTACATTACTTTTTAAAAAAGAAGTAAATCTGGACTTTTGATTGCAAGACCAAAAGTAAAAGTCTTGTTAGTTTGACACAGCCACATCCTCAACCTCCTGCCTTGGTGGACTTCTGTATGAGGTCACCTGACATGTCCACGGAACAGGAAGGATGGACATAATACCTGCACGCAGAATTGTTTTGAAAATTAGATGAAAGTTGTGATATTTGTACGCAGATTGAAGGGACTGGGCTGTTACGGGCAACACATTTGGAGCATGAAACATCTCTGACATGTTCATCAAAGACAGGACACAGCATGTTTTTGAACACGGATATGACAGTTATGTTTCCTGTAAATTATTTATCAGTCATCTTCTCTGTTGTTTCTGCTGGCTTCCTCCTGTTTATCTTTGGAGAAACACGCCATTGTCACGCAACCTTTGCATGCTTCCTCAAGTGCTGATGTGCAAAATTCTTGAGGGCTATTTCAGAGCCCTGCATTAGAGTTGTACCCGTTGATGTTGGATTGAAATAGCATCGAATGAAGGTTTGATTTTTAAAAGAATGGTCCAAACAAAGCAACAGAGGCTTAGATAAACTGACATAAAGCCCCTCTGACGGGTAAAGTTCCAAGATCCTGCATTTCTCATAATCAAAAAACATTATTTTTGCCCTCCTTAAGAACTTTACAGACCAGATGTTTTTTTGTTTGTTTGTTTGTTTGTTTTGTATTTATTGCAATAATTCATACATTAATGATATTTTTCAAATTGCTGATTGGGCATGAGTATTTTCACACAAAATTCAAAATATCACACTGCGAAAAGGCGACCCTTTCACTTTTTAAATCAAGGTTGATTTTTCTGAGCTTTTGCATGCAATCAAAACTATCAACCAATCATGAAGGTTGTGTGGAACGAATGTCCCCCACTCTAGAGTGGAAGTTTACATGGTCAGCACCATGTTTTGAGAGAATTTCAGGCGCTAGTGGAACAAAAATCCCTCGTTATTGATAACTGCACAATATTAAACAAAGTGAATGTTCCAACAACCTTGGCAACCCAACAATAACTGGGTTTTTTTGTGATTACGACACGTAGGGAAGAATAGGAGCATTTGGTAAGAGTGTGTCTGCCGCTGTGTGTGGTATGGACCTGAGACTCAGCTACATCTCGCAGCCTCTGTTAAGCAAAACACAAAATCAAACAACAAAAATAATTGCTTACATCCATCTATGTGATTATTCTGTCTGTAGGCTAACGTTACCGATGCTTCATGCCAGGCTACCGCCTGAGCTGGAGTGAGCTATCAAAACTCTTTCACAAATTCATACTCCTGCATTTCTGTCGCAAATTTGTGTTGTTACCACTCTGAATAGTGTTAATGTAAGAAATCCCTGGCAAGTATTTCACAGGTTGGTTTATGCGTGATGTTCTCAGTGTGTAACGGCCTTTTCATGGAAAGCTTTTAAATATTAGCTCAGTTTTTTAGGTTTCAAGCGCAAGCCAAGATAACCCAAATGACATCATTTTTTCAGACTTCAGAGAGCTCCCATTAGAGCCGTAGACGACCCATTCCTCAATCCTTTTTTTTTTTTTTTGCTTTTTGATGCGAGTGATTATGTTACAGTTACATGGAAAACAGGTCACTTTAAGGAGTTTCTTGCTCCAAACCAGCCACACATTATCTGTTAGCTGGCATTGTGGTTGTTATTTTTCTTTTTATTCGACTGTCAGGGACTGTGGCTGTGACTGAGTTTCTCATTATGATGATGTACCAGCATGAACTACAGTGAAAGCTTCACAGAGTGTGAACAGGACGTTAACTTGCCCTTTGTTATTAAATGCTGAATTAGCATGAATTACCATTGATTGTGCCTTTTGTCAAGCGTGACTAATTCAGAGAACATTACCCGGGACTTGAGGACAAAGTGAAGGTGAATTAAAATGCCCTTTCATTTCCATTTATTTTTGTTTTCTGATGTTGAAATGTCCTGCCAGCCATTTAGACCTCGGAACTAACTTTTCAAGGCTGGCAAATGAGACAGTAGGGACGTCCATCCAACACTCCAACAGAAATAAATTAAGATCATCATAATACGTGCAGATGTTTGCCTTGTGTTTTTAACTGCTTTTGGAGTTGTCTGCCTTATCTGTGTTACAGGCTACTTCATAAAATGCTTTCTATGCATGCATGCATTTTGAAATGGCCCTATTTTGATACAGTCGGTTGTTTATTCTTATTAATATAACTGCCATTAAAAAAGCTGAGTTTTACATGAAAAGATAAAGTAAAAGAAAAAGTGTGTTAGTTTCATATCACCTTGATAAGTGACGTCTCCAGTTGCACTTCCTAACCATTTTCATAGTTTCTCAGCCTGCATTTGTGCGTTTTCGATTTTGATACAACCTTTGCGGAATGCTAATATATTCTGAATCATTTTTCTCTATGCATATGCACGGAGTGAATAAGAATAAATTCATTTGGAGGGGGGCATGAAATAGATGATATATGACAACATTGAGAAAGTGTGTATTTCCTTTATTTAACGCTTTATAATTATATTCATTCAGTATATGTTTGTAATGATTTCATTACCTGAGACATGATGCGGTAAAAAGCAGTTTAGTGTCCTCTAAATGTATTTCCCCACACTGAATCAGTCAAATGAATAGACATGTGTTGCAGCCATAAGGACCTGTAATGGTTTTGACTCTTGTGAGGCTCTTAAAGCACTGGTGAGAATGTAAAAGAGTTTGTTTTTTGTTAACGGAACTTGTGAGAGGGAAAATCGCTTAGGAGAAACCTGTCATGTAAAGAAGATGAAGAAACTGGATGAAGGATAGAGGAAGCAAGAGGACGGTGCAGAGATACCGAGGAGACTGATGTCAGGAGTGGATGGCTGGAAAATGCAAAAAGAGGGGGAACAGAGGGGAGATTGTGACAAAGAGCACTCATTATGCTGTCAGATCATCCTGCAATCACCGCTTGTGTTGTCGACAGCAGCAACAACAATTGGCTCTTTAAGCCAGTGCTAAATTTTCTGAATACACAGCTTGGGATGAAGATTAATCATCCACAGAGAAGCAGGAGTTGCCCCCGGACACACTCACGCACACGCATCTTTGTTACCCTTTTCAGAGGCGTGGGAGGAAGCAGGTAAGATGTAGTGTCAGGCGAGATGGGCGGCATTGGACCTGTCAGAGCATCACTGCTGATGTTTCATCATGGGGTCTGACCGTGTAACACAGAGCCACAGAGGTATGAATACAAATAGGTTTCGATCATGTCCTGATTGAACGCCACCTGGGGCTGCAAACCAGGAAGCGTGTTAAAAGGATGATTATCTCACCAGCATCGAGCGCGTCTTTAGCGCCGCAATAATCCATGGTGTTGAATTTCTACTTTTGTCGGCAACAAGATGTGAAGTAGTCAAGAACACTGAACAATCAAATCAGATAATCTGTTCATTTCCACGTTGTCTGGCATAAAATTCTTTTGACAACATAAATGCAACAGACCATTTAGGTTTGGTTTGCACAATAAAATGTTTGTGCCAGCTGTTTTTCACTCGTCTATAATCTCTTCAGATGAGACAAAACACACCCGTTCAGTCGGTTTTCTGTCAGTCCCCACTCACAACTCAGTGCTCAGCTGTGCTCTAAGATTTCCTTTTTACACTTATTCATTTAAACCCCACTTATATTTTCACCAATGGTTCAAGTTTTGCTCTTTACTCCCTGGCTCCTTCTGTTACAGGTGTCGAAATAATATGAAAAAACAAATCGGGAGAACTTGACTGTAATGATTGCTTCTTGTTGCAGAGGACAAACATGATTTCCACTGAGGTGCTGCCTTTGCTTGGCAAGTGCGGTGGCTTTGTCATGTTGACTATTGCTGTAAGCTGCCATTTGTTTATGTTTTTCTCTTCTAGGTAGTGGGAGAGTGGCGCTTCAGCAAGATCCACTGTGACATCTTTGTCACTCTGGATGTAATGATGTGTACAGCCAGCATCCTCAATCTGTGTGCCATCAGCATTGATCGGTGAGTTCCCCTCTTCATAGACTGGTTCGTCCATGCTTCCTGCATAGATTTTTTAATGGAAATCTTTAGCTTCTGAATAACAGAGAATTGCTACCTTTTAAATGTTGACCATCAAAGCCCATAGGCCAAACTAAATGCATTTTCCACATGTGGATTGTGCAACTTAAATCTTTATTTCATATATATTTATATGGAAGTGCATACACATTGTAGTTACCAGTCACCAGATGTTCCAGGGTTTCTAAATGTGACTTTCTCAAGATGACAAATTGCAGCAATTGTGGAACTGAAAAGCATGCATAACTTAATTAGCACCTGCAAGACAGGCGTGTGGGAGGCAAAGTTGTGGACACCTGCACAGTTTGCACAAGCTTCATGATGGTCTGAGTCACTGATGGGTATAAAACAAACAATATGACATAGCTGTAGCTTTATCCACATACTTTAACTACCAAAAACGTCACATCACAGAAGCACGTGAATGACTGAACATGCAATAATCAATCTAAATCCTACAAAAATATGCCTACAAATAATGAATAAACATAGTATAAAATAAGCAGAATTCAGTGAAATTGTAAGCTAAGGCCCATTTGCTGCATGGCTAACTGAGCAAACAACCTAACAGCAGCTACTATCAACAGATAGAGCAAAGGGAGCAGCAGTTAGCATATACTTGTGATGTGCTAGCGTGATCCTTTGCATCTTTGCATAGTCTTATTTTAAAATTAGGCCATATAGATTGGATTATTGTATATATTATTGGCTGGATGGAAGGGAACAGCCCTAAGGACATGTCAAGGGCTTACTGACTGACTGACTCCCCATTGTTGCCTGTGTGAGTGAGGTAGCAGAGCAATTCACACTTCGAAAGTGAGGGTGGCTGGATGCCAAACACAGTGAAACAAGAAGAAGCAGTGATTTCATCTACACTCCAAAACCAGGTTGTGCTCTCTTGTGAAGATTATTGTGCTTAACACTAAGTGTAAGTATTGTAGTTTAGGACACTTTTGTGTTGTACAAATGGCTAACGGGTGCCATGTCTTTGTTCCAACATCCCATTATTCCAGCCACTCAGTACCTGGCTGCCCATTGCTCTATCCACCTTATTTTTGAATGGGGAAGTAAATAGTGATCAACTTTCGATTTTTTGTGCTGGACTTCCTTATGGTCGCTTTTGGTGGTGTCTTTAAGTTAAGTGCCTTTAACCACAGGTGAAGGGATTCATCATCTGTCGGCGGGGGATGCAGATCATAGGGTGCCTTGCATCTACATTCAGGCTACGCTCCATTCTGCCCCCGGAAGTGCGTGAAAAATAAGGTGGATACTCACCATTCTTAGTCCTATTCTGGATCAGGGCTGTGCTTGGTGACTGTCTGTCTTCTGGACTCGAAGTTGGCTTACATGCCCTGTGTCTTGTCTGTATACGTCGCATGAAATGTGTTACATCCTATACTGGTAATTTGTTTCTAACCTAAACCACAGGGCAAAAGGAAAATACAAAAATTATAGACTTTAATGGTATAAAATAAATCAAGCAAAACAGGAAACAGGAAAACGGGAAGAACAGGTGTTTGTTCACACACTGTTTTCTCCACGCGGAGATATCATCACTATCAGAACTTCCTGATACCACATATCAGATTTTAGAAGCCAGAAGCTGATGTGAATAGTTGTCTACTCAGCTGTTTGAACAGTTTAAAGATATAAAGCTTCATAAGTTACAATGAAGTGTAACAAAAGTCTGAGCAAAGGATCAAACTGGTTAACTTACGGTTGTTTTACTCTTAATGTGAGCAAAACCATGAAAACTGTGGGCATGTATTCATCTACTAGAAAGAATAAAACACATCAACCTGACATTTTAGTTAAAGGAGAGATGATAAATATTGTTCACCAATTTAAATATCTGGGTATAATTACTGACTGTAACATTAACTTCAAGAAACACAAAAAGCGGTCCTTTAGAAGTGTCAGAGCTAATCTAATTAACTTTAGACAAATCAGGGATCAACTGCCTCTAACTGCTGCTAAGCTTTTCAAGCATTCAGTGATTTTTTCGCACTTATCTTACTGTGCTACACGCTGGTCCAGGAGTAACCACACTAAAACCATTATACTCGCTTTACAAACAATCTGTGAAAATTATTGATAAAGAAAACAAGGAGCTATCACCACTGTACCATTGTTCAAATACACAATTTGTTGACCGTTAACAGTTTTGCCTTGCATATTAACCCGGGATCTTGTGCCACCACCACCACTTAAACGATGGGTGTCGTACTGCAGGAGTGACTTCCCACCCGTATCAGAGAGCGCACAAGCTTCGGTGTTTTTAAAACGACCCTTAAAGCATGGATCAAGACAAATCAATCATGTGATCACTGTTTTCTCAGCATGGACAATAGACTATGTACTGTGTGTTTTGTGTGGTGTTTTTATGTGATCAACTGTTTGTGAATTTTGCTAACTGCTGTTTTTAATTATTTGTTTTGTATTGTACTTTATACTTCCTGCCCAGGGACCGCAGATGTGAATTATCTATATAGCCAACTCTGGTCCAACAGTTATGTTGAATATAAACTAAACTAAACTAAACTAAGTCCAAGCCTTATTGACTGCAAGCAATGCTACACGTAGCATAGCTGACACTAGCAAAGCTAACCAGTCAGGGTAATAACATGGTGGATAATCGAATTAAATAATTAATTTTAGCTGGTCGTACATTAGTACATGTGTCTCAGTGCGAGCTAGAATGCATTGGATTTTTTTTTTGTGCATTACAGTCTAAACAGTTTGATTCGAACAAGCTTGCTGGCAAACAAAAAGCGTCGGTGCAAGCACTTTCAACTGTCTTCAGAAAAACCACACGACCTCAATCAGGAAGCAGAAGTTAAAACGTGTTTTATTTCCCATCGAAAACTATGAGGAACTCTTAATGTCGCTACGTTTTCTTGTAAATATTCATCACACCACATTAACCGTCGTCTTTCTAAGAAGCGAACCAAGTAAACTTTTTTTTTTTTTAACAATATCCAAATTCTTTCATCTCCACCTGGCCTTGTGCATGCAGTTCATTATGTTCAGTATAATCACTCGTCTGTTGGTACACAAAGGTAGTGAGAAATCATCTGAGGCCAACATTAATGTCACTTGGCAATCTGGTGTTCTACCTTTTCTGTGTCTGATTGACAGCTTTCATATCGAGGCGGATGGCGTTCGTAGAATTCACGATTCAGCAGCAGGACTGTCATCTTTATCAGCATTGTTGATGGTATTTGGTAGCAGCTCAGCAGCAACAAAAGCATCGTGTATGAGATTCCTCTTTTGTAGACAAAGAGTCCTTTATCTTTCATGGTTAACACATGATTGAGATACCAAGATAGGGAATGCATTTGCAACCACAATGCTGCATAACTTACTATGACACTGGAGGCTGAAGTATGTGGGCTTTGTTACCAGCCTACAGGTTCTCTCCCTCCTCCTCTGTGTTTTCCATATGGCTGCCGTGGAGCTTTATGTCCACTACAGGCTCATCAAATATTCTGACTGCGGTTGGGGATCATTTGTTTGCCGTCGGCCTGCTTTCCTTGGCAACATCCTTTGAAAGTCAGTCAAGTGAAGACTATTCAAAGGAGCCAAAGTTAACAAAGAGCAGAAGTGACAAGTCAGTCTAACAGAGTCACATGGTTACCTTTCCTCCTCAGTGACTCACATCGGATGGACTATTAGTGATGGGAATTACGAGTCTTTGAAGGGAGCCGGATCTTATGGCTCCGTTCCTCTCTGAGGGCCTGAACAGCTCATGTCGTTCACATGCAGCATTTTGCATTTACAAGCCTATTAAATCCTGGAGTCACAGACACAAGAGCAGCTCGAGCGATGATCAAATAGATGTTTATCGAGGCTTGTTTCTAATGGACAGGATATGTGGACTGTTAACTCTGCCATTAGAGCAGACTGAGAATTGATTGTCTATTGCACTGACACTGACCCCATAAGTTACTGCAGGCAAAACAAGTTAAATGTGTTTGTGTGTGTGTGTGTGTGTCAGAGAGACAACTGCAGGGTGGAGAATATTTCAGGGACAGATGGTGAGAGAGCTGCGCTGATGACAGCACACAGGAGGACCTACAGGAGCTTACACGGCTGATTTGTGGGAAAACTGCGCTGAAGGTTTAGCAGAGACGTGCTGCTTGCTCAGGTTTGTCTGACCACAGGTCGAAGCCCAAAAGACAGGATTCAGTGTCTCTAAGAGGAAACTGTTGAGTCAAGCCAGACCGCTGAGTTCAAGCAGACTGCTGAAACCAATACGGATGGAATCACGCCTTCAAAATAAAAGCACGAAATGGATCACAGGGAAAATGAAGAGGCAGCCATGGCAATCAATCAAGAATCAGTGAAATTTCACTGTGTGCAAGATTAATACTCAGGTAAAGCCTGCACTTTTTGCATTGTATTCAATACATCTTGAAATGTCTTTTTCCTTCACAGATTTAATAGTGAATCTATGCCTTCAAACACTTTCCAATACTGCATTCTCTATTGACAGTCACTCATTACTGCCTTTGTTATGTAGGCTAAACAATTGATGCATCAGTGTTTGAAGTTTTTGTTTACATAAGGCCCATAACAAGCACCGGCAACTCAGGATGTTTGAGGGGCAGGGCCGAAAAGAGCCCAAAAGAAAGGACACTTGTTATATGTGATGATGCACCAGCATTCAAAAAGTCCTTGAGCATGTAGCTGCAATTTGTCCACCAGAAGGACATCCAAGAGGCAAATATATAAGTGTATATATGTGAACTTATGAGGAACAGTAATGCTCAATAAATCTGTTTGTAATGTAAGACTGAGATGTGATATTCTGTTGAAACATACATTAAGCTAAAGAACAGCAAAGTAATATCTAACACACATATTAAGGATTCACATTAACTCACAAACTTGCTGCTCTCTTTAGAAACATCAGTTTCATGACTATCAAGGAAATCTATTACTTTACTGAACGAGGCTTTTATTTTGAAAAGGTCGTTCGGAAACTCGCTGCGTTGTTCGGGATGTTTGGCAGAAGTGAAGTTTAGCTCAGCCTGTAGTTTCCAGAGGTCGGCGGATCTGTGTAAATGACGGTGGCGCGTACGTGCCGTGTGTGTGACAGTGTGTGTCCTGTGGAGGTTTTACAGCCATCAGAGGGAAGTCCGTGTCCGGCAGCAGCGCGTCGGTAAGCTCATTCACAGGACAGTTGTGCAGGAAAATTTATTCCCGGTGCTTGTCCGACGCGAGGAAGGACTGAACATTTTGTCGCGCAACGAAAGAAAAAAAGAAACAATTTGAAAATGTTTCACGGCAGCGCGCTTTGAACGAAGTTTGTGCTGAGTTTTTTCTTTTTTTAAGTGTACATGTGTGTAGAAACAGTAAACAGTTCATCACGTGGACACAGCAGCGTTCCTCCAGGTGAGTCCATCTCTCCGACAGGTGCAGACGAACGTTAATCATATTTGGTGAGAGCATCCGCGCCGGCTCACAGCGGCTCAGCCACAAGAAGTTAAAGGTGGCGCAGTGAGTCCGCGACAACTGCTGAAACTAGACCCAGGCCCGAGGCCACAGTAACACACCGCGTTATCGTGTCTGAGCGCAAGCTGCACGGCGCCAGATATAGATTATGTTACACTGTACGTGACATCCAACGCCACAGCCGAGAGGAAGAGTATTGCTCTGCGTCGGTGCGCGCACCGAAAAATCTGGCAACCTAAGTGAAAGTTGCCATGCTGGTCGCCCAACACACGTTGCAAACAGCTTGTGACTTCAGGTCTTTGCTGAACTAAGTGCAGAATTTCCTCATTTCGGCATGCATGCTGTCCCGCGCACCGTGAAGTTCTGAGTTTAATGATTTTCCTGCGAGTTTATTCAACCTCTCAGGTGAGTGATGGGCCTGAATCAGCAGCAGTCAAATGCTTGAATTATGAATATGCTGCCTGGAGTATTATCAGGTCTTTGGAAGTATTCAGTTGCCTGCTGTCATTCATACCCATGATGATGAGCGAAGCAGCTTCATCCTGTTGTTGTTCAGATGGTGATTGGGTGCAAACACCCCGAGACAGTGTGAACATGTCTTTGGATTACAGCGTTCTTTATCTTTAAAGCAAACTGCGCGCTGTCATGATTTACAGCAGGGTAAAGCAAACATACAGCCTGTCACTGCGAGCTTCAACAGTACTTACTACAGGACTGCCTGTGATCTGTTAACAGCCACTTCGAAATGTAGCCTACCTTTTGCTAAATGCACATTTTGTCAAGTTGTATCACACATAATATAAATGCAATCATAGCATACACAGTGCACTTTCCAATTTTTATTTTTTATGTTTTAATTTCCTTTGTGTTGGCACCAAACCTTGCAGCTGTGAGGTCAGATCAGATGTTCGGACAAACTTTCACAGGAGAGCGCTGCAAAAGTGGCGAGTTTGACTGCATCCCACGACCGGAGCTGTGTCCGGGGCGACGAAATTAGGAGGGGAAACAATGAATAAAGTTACCTGCTGCTTACCAGCTGCAGAAGATGCCTGGCCCAGCTTAATTTATTGGTTTTAAAAGCCTAATTGAGTTAGTAATTGGAAAGCCCTGGAGTGGAATGATTATAGATTGATCAGGCTTTTTCTTTTGCTCTTTTCTCCTGGATTTGCTGGTCTAAACCTGCCTCTTCCCCGAGTCACTTCCTTAGGCTAGCCACATGTGTTACACTGTGTCTCTTGGTAGATCTGATGCCGGGGTCAGACTACACGATATCAGCCCGATAATACAGCCCGACGGAACACGTAGGGGATCAGGTAGGCTCGGAGATGATCAAGGAGCATCTGGCGTGGCATTTGATCGTTTCATCTTGTAAAGTGTGCCATAATGGACGACAACCTATGCAGCATTTAGGGCTAGAAAGAAGTGTCCCTGTGGTGCTCCTCCATGGCTTTACATTACAAAGAGGCTAACCATGTTTGCTGCAGTTCGCTTAAGATGACTGGTACAGAAAGTTCAGTTCCGGGTGGAGACAGATTAAAAAGGCTCCTGCAAAGAGAATCGTTTTGGATACATACTTGAAAAGCTACGCAGTTCTCAGGTCTGGATGGGGAACTTGATTTCTCTCCTGTTTTGTAAAGGTTTTCTGTAAGTTCAGTGCCCTTTGGCCTCTGAGAAAGTGAGTTTAAAGTTAGCTCAGAAACTCTTATCTGACGACTTTTTGAGTGTACTGAAACGTTCTTGTATTTTTAGGATGTTGCTTATGTTGTTGTTTGTTTTCTCTGCTCAACATGGTTGGTCTTGAGACTCTAATTGTCTAATTATGAACTCCACCTGTTCATGCTGACCATGTGACTGTTTGCTCACCTGCAGATTGAAGATAGTCTGCCATGTGACTGCCTGGACCAATCATGTTACAACTTCTCTGTCCATCTTAATCATTTGACTAATGCCAACTTATAGGTGGAAGAGGCCAAAGGTGGCCATTTTACACTCGCCCTGATGAAGGCCTAATGGCTGAAACGCATAGGCGTGTTTTTTGCATTGCAGCCATGAGAAAATAAAGGCTCTTTTTATATAATCACCCTCGAGTGCCTCAGATTTTGTCAAGAGTCTAGCATGTTTGGTTTTTGTTTACCTCGTAGTAGTAGTCAGTAGTGAGCGCTCCATTTCTGGTGACACCAGAAACTCTATAATCGAGTAATCTGACACAGTGAACATTTAAACAGACAGAAATATCTTGTAGTCTGACCTCGGCGTTAGAGGTGTACTACAAAATAAAGTTAATAAGCTGGCAGGTGTGTTGAGTCTGATGCCAGAGTTTCCCAGTTATGAAGGTGGTTTTATTTTAACCTTGCTAGATCACTGTGATAACTTGCCGATTCAACCTGCTCCGGGCCAAAAAAGCTAAAAAACATCCTTCACTAATCAGTTCTGTCAGGAGAAGAGACACGTTATTGTCAATAGTCAGTCTATGAGCCATTAAATTACAGAATTCCAGCTACATATGCAAACCTATGTGTATGAGAATATTAAAACAGAAAAAGTGTGCACACCGTTAAGCTCCTAATGTTTTATTTTACAGGCTTGCAGACAATGTTTCAATAAACAAGATCTTCCTCAGGCCTGAGGAAGGAACATTTCAAATAGGAAGAGGAACAGATAATAATAATTAGGCAAGCATTGCTTAGCCGACCAACATGAAGCCCAATATAAAAACTAAACCACCAGCGCACGTGTTTGTTCATGGAAATTTCCGCCCATGTTGTTTTCTTATGCGAGGAACAACTTTAGATTTTTGTCGCCTTTGTGAGTTTTTGCACAATGACAGAAAAGGTGGAGAAAACTTTTAAGTCTATCAACGTGATCGCCGGCCGCAAACCATGTTGATTTTCTGAAGTTCATAAAGTAACTTCGTCTTTTAGATTTCAGTTAAAAATATGCAAACCTGTCACATTCATAATGCCACAGAGCTGTGCAGTGACGGTGACATTACCGTGTGCATCATGCTGCATTTTTTAAACATGAGCACACATATTATTGATGCAGAAGTGATCAGTTATGCATTCGTAACTTTGTCCCCTCTCACATGTGACGCGGTTGCCATGGCAAAGTTTTAATGAAAACACATTTTCTTCTCCAAGTTGAAATTAAACTTGTGAGTCTGACCTTTAGGCCAACACAGCCTGCGCCTTTTACAAAAGGAGCACATAACTAAAACATTCCTCCGAAAGAAAACAACATCAACAGTCATTTAATGGCATTAACTGGTGATTTGCTGTAGTGATTAGTGTCTTCACGTACTTTGACCAAGAAATAATAGGTATGATGTCATCAGAGCGAGATTTAGCCTCCAACCTATCAGCTGTTGTATGACTTCATAACTGTCTGTGGTGATTAGCTGTGTAGCGATGGCAGTAAGCTGTTGCTGCTAGCTCACAAAACCTGTCTGATAATAAGGTGACTGTTCAAGGGCCCAATTCCAATAATTGCGAGTAAGAAAATTCCAGTATCAAACATATCAGCTGATAAGATCG
>JAQFJB010000023.1:14926248-14937114 GCA_029874875.1 Naso minor
CCCACATGACATTATCTTCTTCCTGCTTGTCTCCCCATTAGAAAATAAAATTAGTTTAGGTGCCTGCAAACACAATTACCGGCTGATAGAAGATATCTGACGTGTCACCGTATGTGTAAAAAGGCCTGGGCAGCACTATTGATTTAGGTGAGCCTGATTAGATGTTCCTGGAAAAGTGAGTTTATTTTTCAGAAGTGGCATTACAACAATGGTAAAGTTGGAAACAAGGGCTCCTTTCATTTGAACATTAAAAGGACAGAAACGCTGTTTGGCAGGTTAGACAATGACACGGCTCTCTGGATTCCACAGATGTTTTTCTTTCCCATCTGCTCAGCGGTCGTCAGACTGTTTACTGTAGATAACACTCACACTAGTGTGGTTTTCTTCCAATGTTTAAGACATTAAAGGCCTCATAAATTTCAAGTGGGAGTTGCTGCAGTGAAAAGGACATATTTAACTATAAATCATTCGAGCGAAACTGAAAAACATGTTCCTCTCCAGAGAGCCTATTTTCACAGTGTGATGGCTGTATTTCAATCTTTAGTGGATAGATTACACTGAGAGCAGGGTCAGCAGATACTTTCCTTTGTTAGGCTCCTCATAGAAGCCATATGACATCATAAATCAGGATTTTACTCATCTAAATCTGAGGCAGCCCAGCTCCCTGATAGCTGTCAAAAAATGAGTCAAACTTAAATCCAATTACGAGACAAAAACATGTCCATGCAAACATGTTGTAAAAAAAAATACACATCCTGTGACTGCTTTTCATCTAAAGTAAAACCCATTTTTACTCCTTTAACATTGGGGAAAAAACTCAGTGACACCAACTAACGTCTTGCTGTTTGTGTAATGAGAACAAGTACATTTGGCATTCATTCCATCAAATGACTGCAGCAGTTGAATGTGGACATTATTTAGTGCATTTATTTAACACTCTTGGAATAATATGCAACAGTGATTTTGTTCTTTATATCGGTCAAGATGCAACACTTGTAAGACAACAACATGAGAGAATTTCTCCTAATTCAAGGGGACGGAGATGTAATGAGATATGTTAATGACACAGTGAGAGCATAGAGCGTTTTTTAAATGGTGGAGCACCCTTTTGAAGCCTCAAGTTTGGCATTACCATCATCCACATCTTGTTTTTTGTTGTTTATTTGTTTGTTTGTATGTTAATTTGTTTGTTTTTGGAGCCAGAAATGGTCAGATTCAAATGAGATGGTGGAGCTGTAACTAAACACTGCTACCAATGACTTAGTGATTCTTAGCAGACAGCTATCACTCAAAACAACTTTGCTCTTAATTACATATGACTTCAAGATTTAGTATGATTTGAAATGAGTGAGTTATATAAAAATTCACGAGCAAAAGAGAGGTCATAAAGAGGTAAATTAGCTGCAAAGACCAAAACTGTTTTTATTGCCAATAGGCTGAAAACATGTTTATTATTGCTGTTAAGTTGGGCATTTTAATATGGGGCTCTATGGAAATTTGCTTTTAGACTCTGCCTCAAGTGGCCATTGGATGAACTGTTTTTAGCGCTTCTGTGTTACATTTATTAGCTGTGGAGGTTGCTGCTTGCGTGAGAGACCTCTTAATGTACAACAACATATTCCATCTCTCTCTGTTCGAGCAGTGCTCTAAAATGATTCAGTATACGAGTTTGAGTTTGAAAGAGAATTAAATAAAATATATGAAAAGTAACCACTATATGATTGTCATGGATCTCAGTGCTATTGTCCACTGTTTTCAGATTAATTTGTAAAGTCAGACATGTCTGTCTACAGGCAATAACAAAGTGTCAGTAATAAATAATAAATTTTTTGTTGATCTACCCCAGTTAAAAAACCATCCGACATAGCAAAGGTTGTTGAGGTTTTACTTGAGGTTGGAAGTTGGTGTCAGTCTGTATTTGTACATTTATAAATGCTTTCTGAGTGACTGGAGTCATTTCACAGTCAGGTGAACAGCTAGAGGCAAGTGTAATTTTAGTGAACTTTAAATCTGCAGCACACACAGTTTGCTTTTTTCAACTCCTTTGATCCCTGTAGGATTAGAAGAGGATGGATGGATTTCAAGTGCTGTCATACAAACTTTAAAAAATGACCAAACCCAAGCATTCTAAAAGACATTACCTAAGATATGCAGGGTCAAACTTCATAGAGAAAAAGAAAATGGACTTATAAAAAATGTGTAGAAAAAACACAGCAGACTTTCACCCAGCAAGTAAAAGAGAATCTTAGCTCAGTCTGAGTCCAATTTAACTCTGCTCCGTTAATTTGCAGTGATTTGATTTAGCTCAATTCCCACCCCTCAGTCAGTCTCCTGTCGTCCCACTGATGTGCAGGTCAGTGCAGCTCCTGAATCCATGCATTTAATTTTAATGTAATAAAGTGTCACTGTGGTAAATGATAGTGGCATAAGCTGGGCAGTGCTTCCCTCCGTCTGCATTGAATGACTGATCATCAGAGTTACCTTGCCTTGTCATAAAGCACATATGTATTTATAGTTGAGGGAGTTTCGATGGATGCCTCTAAATGATGCCGGTGACAGTAATCCACCAGTTCTGCTGTCATCCATATTTTCACCAGATTATTAGACACCTAACACCCCTATAAAGTCTGACGGGTTTAATCAAATGAACACTTCAGTAAGTCATTATAACAGCAGCTCCTTTATATTTTCATTTTTATCCATGTGGCACTGACTGCAGCAGCACTAATTCCATTTGCAAGAAAATGTCATCATAAGGCTCTTCACCCGATTCTGACCCCCATGTGTTTGCTTGCTCCCATTTTCAAAAAATATAGTCCCTGAACGATTTTATTGACTCCTGTATCATTCATTCTTATATAAATGCCTAAGTCAGCATCAGACTATGGCATAGCCTTACTGTATAATGTATGTCTGTTGTAACTCACAGCAAACCTATTATGCACAGAATTAGATTACAGATAAGTTCATTTGTTAACCAAAAAGAGGAGCAGACTATCTCATTTTCAAAAATTATGTAATGATAATAAGAACATATAAACTGTTAGGATATGGAGGAACTGAAACTCCCAAATTTAAAAATAAATAAATGATTCAGTGAATGAATAAATACCCTAAAAATGCCAATATTTATTCAATTTCCCATTTATTTTTTGCCCCTATTTATTTAGCTCCCTTTGTATTTATTCATTTTTAAATGTATGTATTTATTTATGTATTCATTTATGTATTACAAACCCTAATCCCCCAACCCATTTATTTCCCCCAAATTATTTATTTCTGTACTTCATTTTACATTTACATTTTGTGTGCATTTCCACCTCGTTATTCAAATGTCATTTAGTGACTCATAGGGTGTCAGACTTTTTGCCTTTTAGTTTATTGACAAAGGTTAACACCCCAGTGACACACATAAGGGTGGCTGTAGTCCTTGTGTATTATCCATCATCTCTAAAAGTCACTTAAGATCACATTTAGCTTTATTTTTATTGCACATAGTTTAAGCACCGGGACAAAAATTGCAGTTGGCATCTGAACAGAAGTGTAAAAAGAAATAGGAAAAAAAAAGATTAAACATGTAAACAATGTGTTTAAATAAATACTATAAGCTGCTCAATAAAAGCCTCACAAAAAAGGAAGATAGTGTTTCAGCTTCGTTATTCTTCAATTTTAATGTCATTCTTCTCTTCATATTTCAACTACTTTTCAAGTACTTCTACTATTTCCCATTTTTCACACCTCTGTGCTACATCCAGAGCTGCGCATCCAGAGGAGTCCAAGAGAGTCCTGTCTGCTCCATTTTGCAGCAGAGCGTTTACAATAGGCGTGCAGCCATGCAGGGCAGCCAGGTGTAAAGGTGTTGCATTTCTTACATTTACAGCATTGACACCTGCATGATGAGAAATTAAGTAGAGGACACTTTGAATGCTAGAACTTGCAGAGGCAACGTGTAATGGCGTCCATCCTTCACTGTCCTCAGACACATTTGGGTCGGCTTTGGCTACGAGGAGCTTTGCCACCACTTCCTCCTCACTCTGGTGGCAGGCGAGGTGGAGTGGTGTCCATCCATTCTCACCTCTAGCATTCACACAACCACCTTGACTCTCCAGCTGAACCACTGTGGCTTCGTGTCCCCTCAGGGCAGCCAGGTGCATGGGAGTCCAGCCTTGGAGGGTCCTAGAGTCTGGGCTGGCCCCGTTTGACAACAGCTGCCTGCATATGCCGGTATGACCCTTCAGTGCAGCCAGGTGAAGCGGCGTGTATCCTCTGCTGTCTGCACTGTTTAAATTCACTCCACTCTTCAGCAACTGTCTGACTACCCTGTTGTGGCCTTCCTCAGCTGATAAGTGAAGAGCAGTGAAGAGGGAGCAGTCCGTGGCATTGGGATCTGCTCCCTGAGAGAGGAGGAGCTTGGCGATATTCAGATGCCCGTAGGTGGAGGCTAGGTGGAGCGGCGTCTTCCCCTGTGCCTCCCGTTCTCCAACAGCTTCCTCTGACAGCCGTGAAAGCAGCAGGCGGACCACTGTTTCATGGCCGTTCTGGCAGGCCAGGTGGAGCGGCATCCAACCGGCTTTTTCCCGAGCGTCCGCCACTGCACCTTTGTCCAACAAGAGACGCACAGTCTTGTCATCACCGTTCTGAGCCGCAAAATGGAGCGCCGTCCAATTTTCCTCATCTCCCTGAGTGACATCTGCTCCATATTCCAGCAACATAGGGATGATGTCATGAAGCCTGCAGAAAAGGGCACAATTTTGTATATCACTCTTCACTTTGTACACACACTAAAATTGATTCACAAAGTTTTGTGTCTAGTCTTATAATAAGCATGAAGAACGTGAGTGGAAAATCAAACTTATTGACCTATTTCTTTAATTTTAAACAAAGGGAGCAGAAAGTTGACTTTAGACCTGATTAGCTTTCTTTCTGACACTCATAAATCAATAAAGAACTTGTGAATATTTATTTCTACAGACCTGTGCAGAACAGCAACAATAAGAGGAGTGTAACCTCTGTCAGTCATACAGTTGACTTCAGCACCCAGACTCAGGACACGTTTGACGCTCTCTGCATCCCTGCTGGCTACTGTGTAATGCAGGAGGCTCTTTTTATCTGAAAACTCTGTGTGCACATGCTCTCTTCTTACAGACTGTCTGAAGCTACCAAAGTCCTTTTTGCACAGCAGAGAGAGAATGTTTTCCTGGTCGTGTTGGTCATCTGTGAAATGAAAGAAGAGGGTATAATGAGGGAAAAAGAGCTGCAGAAATGATTATAGTGATTATATATATTAGATTATAGTGTGTCACAGAAACTTTTATTTTATCCTTTATAGCAGTGTTCTTTTCTACATAATGAAGGAGGGTGAAGCCTGACGGAGGCTGTGGAGCTCAGTTAATATGTGAAATGATTACCATGTAAGTTCTGTTTAAACAAGCACTTTAAAAATGTACCTATAGATTATTTTTATGGTGAATTACACTGACAGAATCAATTAAAAGTACTGTGAATCATCTATTCGGTAATCTATTCAACATCATAGAGAAAAGGGATTCAAGAAGCTACGTGAATGTTTCTTTCTTTTTTTTTTTCCTCCACTGATACTTAAATCTACTTTTCTGAGTTAAAGGTAAAAATATGACAGGACTTGATTTACCTGAGGGAAGGTTAGGCAAAGCGATCTAAAATGGAAAAGAAAAAAGAAAATAGTTATTAAGTTAACAAAAGTTATTTGCTGCAACATCAATCATCATAAGCTGCTCTTTAACACATAATAATTAACGTGAGCATGGCAGTTAAGGGTATGAATGACTGCACTTAAAGCGAGGATGAGTCATTGTAGACAAAGATGAAATTGCAGCCTTTCTCCTTCACACATTTCTAACACAACAGCATGCAAGAGTCTTTCTTTCTGTGCTGTGCACGAGCACTAACACCACCTGTTTCTAACTGTCGAGGGTAGTGTTGTGTCGCTCAGTCCAAGTCTCTTTTGTTTGTTTCCCACTTAGAAATCCAAGGCTGTGTACAAAAAACAGATTTTCTGTCATTATGAATAGAACAAAGGGCTGGCAGAGCGTCGGGAGGTTTGGCTGAACTGTAAAGTAAGCAAATAATAACAATCTTTCTCCAGTATAAAACAGCTACAGATTAATTAACTGATTGAGATGTTAGCATGCAACTCTAAACTAAGCTGGGGAACATAATAAACTTTAAGCCTGCTAAACAATACATTAACATTTACACTATGAACATGACAGCATCCTAATACAAACACTTGCCTTAAAGCGCTATGTTTTATATAATAACTGTGGATCAAATGACAAAGTTAAAAGTAAAAGCTGCATAAACTTGTGCAGAGTTATCTTTGGAACCTGCAGCTCCCTTTCACTTTCAGTTTTAGCTTATCTTTTAGTTCCCTCCCCCACCCCACTACTTTACTGTTTTGGTACAATTTCACTGCTCTGCAAGCAGCTTTCTTCAGTTAAAATGCTGTAAAAACAAAACAATCAAACAAAACACTGCTAGGCACTACCTGCTTAGTTTAAAATAAAGTTATAAACTGTCGAGTGAACACAATCGGAAATTAAACAGTTAAATAGCCTGATAATTCCCAAAGGAGTTGGTATCTAGATATCAAAACCTGAACAAAGAGAGAGTTAATTTTGGACTTTTAGATGTCAACGTGCGGACCGCAGGTGGATCAGCAACCAGCGTTTCTGATAAGCGAATCTATCTCCTGAACCACAGCCACCGCCCACTAGCATGGATGTAAATTGTTTGTAGTGTTAACGGTATTACCTTCTCCCACAATCTTCCTTAATGTGCCATTAACCTGACTGAGCTGCTCATGTAGAAGATAGAGTAGGAATATTCAAGCACAAGTAACTAACCTTATGTATCGGGGAATCCAGCCAAGGAGAATTTGAATTTTGGCCCTCGTAACTGTTTTTGTTGCGATGGATTGGTCCTGGGATCCTCAGGGCTTCACCCAGAGTCTCCATTTTCCTCACAGTGTCTGCAAACAAAGGTTTAGAGAAGGACTTTATGATTTGCCTTATTGAACAAATGGATTTCTGCATCTTCAACTCCAAAGCCCCCTGGGAACCCTGAGAAACTTACGTCACTGCAGACTGATTGGCCATGCATGAATTACGGGTAAATTCCTTCACGGACACACTAGCACAACTGAGATTTTGTTCACAAGAACTCATATGATAAAATCTTCTGTTTTGTAAATAAACTCAGCACTGGATTGTTTTTGGTAAACTAACTTCTAGAGTCATAGTGACCCACTTCCTCTTGTGTAAATGTTTTTCTTACATAAGTAGAATGTGTTCTCTATGAGCATGTGGCAACATTTGCTGTTACAGCCAAAGATTATATAAGTTTTCTGTTGAAGCACAAGCACAGTTGCTTTAGCAGCTCACGAGCGATTGAGAGCAGCAGTTCCAATGAGAGCTTTAAAATAAATCTATATTTGAAAGTTTAAAAGGCTGAATAGGCTGAATAGGCTGAAAACACTTTACCTCTGCTGACTTCACCCCCCCACCCCCACCCCATTCCCACCCCCACCTTTTTTCCTTTTTTTCGACCCTTCTTGACTTCTGTACCTGAGAACTGTGGTCTCTTCCTGCGATCCTGGTCCCAGCACTGCTTCATGATGCCGATCACCTGATCGCACTCATTGGGCCTCCGTTCAGGTATTATTTCCACAGAGGGTCTTTTACCTTGTGACACCTGTACGAGCACTGTGGTCACACTGAACCCTGGGACCACAAAACAGAGGTCAGTCACAAGGTTCGGTTCAGTTAAACACATGCAGACAGTGGCCACAACAACATCAAACAGAAAATTCTTGTTTTTTTATGTTAAAGGAATAGTTTCACAATTTTGTGGATTTTGAATTAAGTATTATCTATTTGTCACACAAACAAGACATTTCATGTTAATTAGTGGAATGTCGAGGTGGAGGCAGGTGGATTTTGTTGTCTTTGTACAGAGCAAGGCCAGCTGATTCCCCGTTTCCAGTCTTTTATGCTAAGCTAACTTAACCATCTCCCTTTCTTTATGCTGTGAACTTCATATATCTTGCTGAAGAGACAGCTAAATATCTATTTGAAGTCAAAACGATGCATTTCACAAGAAAGCAGTCCCACCTGCATATGGTTTTTGTTGAGTCAGAATCTCCCAAATCACAATTCCAAAGCTGTAAATGATAAAAGCAAAGAAAAGCACTTTAGCCCTTATTTTTCCACTCTTTCCTATCATGCATCATGCACAGAAGTGCTGTTGTTCTATATAAAAAAAAATTTTGTAACATAAGAGACAGCTAATGTAAACAAGTAAGCGAGAGAGAGTCAGGAAAATCAAACATAAAGTGTATGTCTCAGTGATCGAGGAAAATATGTACAGTAGAGAGCAAGGTTACAGTGTGTGAATTGTGCATTGTGCACTGAGTCAGAAAAAAAAAGCAGTGAATCTCATTGTGCAATTTCAAATATGTCCTTGGCAACTCACCTGTAAACATCGAAGGTGGTTCCAGGAGGATCAGGGCACTGAGTGAAGGTCTCTGGGGGAATATAACTTATGTTCCCCCTCGCTGTCAGAGTCTCCATGAACAATTTCTTGTTTGTGCCCTCTTCCCAGTGGATTAAACCAAAATCTGAAATCTTAGAAAAAGAAGAGTCCCAGGGCTGTGTAGCCTTAGCAAACATTGCTCTGCAGAGCTCAGGAATGTCAAGAGATCAGAGCAAGGATCTACAGTCTCATTATGCTGCGTTTCACCAACCTTGACATGGAGATGGTCGTCTAGAAGGATGTTGGACGTTTTGAGGTTAAGGTGAAGTAATGGAGGTTTCATGCTGTGGAGGAAATCCATGCCCATGGAGACCTCATGAATCATTTGGAACTTCTTTGGCCACATTAAAGTGTGACTGGCCAGGAGTTTGTTCAACGATCCATTACTCATGTACTCCATCACCACAGCAGTTTCTTCGCTGCACAATCCCAAGATGGACACAATATACTTGAGATTCACTTTGGCTATGTTGGACTCCTCATCTATTATTCTCCTATGATGGGAAAAATGAGTCAGTGAAGAGGTTTTGAGTATTTTGATCGTTGACCACTGAAAACCACAAAATTCTTTTACGTTGAATATTACAGTAACTTGCAAAGAAAATGCTGTAAATTCAGGCACTTGCTTGTATTTATCAATAACTGCCAGTCTTCAAAAAACCTACCTGTAAAAGTTGTTATAAAAGTTGTTGCCAAAGCTTTTCAAGGCATATTTTACCCTTCCTTCCTTAAGCTTGACCTGGTAGACCTGATCACATCTGCATTCTGCCGCCTTAATCCAGTCGTCCTCAAAGTCGTCCTTCTTAAAGTTCCTGAACTGCCCAGGAAATCCATCACGGCAATCCATGGGCCCAGTGATCCACACAGAGACCCACAATAAACTCACTGTCTAATCTTACGCATAAACAGGAAGGTTTATCCTGCAGACCAACGTCAATCAGAAACACCACAAGAGACTGTTTTTCATGCAGGGAAAGTGGAAGTTGTGGAACCTGTGCAGGCTTTCAAATCAGTGTCAGCTGGTGGTGTGAAAGGCATGTGGAGTCACAAATGTATTAGAGAACGCTGTTGATCTGTGGGAGGAGCTGAGGTGCAGAACCTGTTTGCGCTGCAATGTTGCAAAGCCGGTTTTTTGCTCCCAATTCTGCTGAAGTCAGTCTTCCATGCAAACTGTATGACTTGTTATCTTTCACCTCCAGCAGCAAGACTGATAACTGAAAAGAAAAACAAATCAATTTTGAAGAAATGTGTACATTTAGCACCCAGATGGTATCAGTTATGGTAGTTGAAATGATATACAGTACATGCTCACTGTAATTTGGGTCTTAACAGTAAATGAATCGCCTAATGAACCATCCACTTCAATCAAACTGCACTTTAACAAGGCATTTAACCCCCAGCAGGTCCACTGGAACAGCTCAGTATTCTGCAGTTTGAGTTTGAGTATAGGGTGATTTTCTGCAGCTGCAGGGTTTGCATGGAGCATATGTGTGCGTGTGTGTACAATTCAAATGCTGCCACACAGCTGCTCTAAAAATCAATATGTACATAATGTAAAAAAAAAAAAATGTATAGATAAGAAGACAAAAAAACTTAAATAAATTTATGACAGAAGCTTGTCATGTTCTGCTACATGGATGAAGCTGTCTCTCATACATATTTGTATGTATCTTTCCCGGCAAGAATCACACGAGTAGACTGGATCACCAGATGGGTGGAGTAATCAGTGGCTTATAAAATGAAAATGATCAGGAAATGAACTGGGGAAACAGCCCAGTTCTTTCCAAATGCAACAAAATCTACTTATCAGGAACTCTGAAGCTCTAAAGTTTTACATGTGTCCATGAGAAAAACCTGCAGAGCCTCCATGATATTCACTGTGCCTGAAATAGTCTGGACCTTTTACGCGTGTTTTTTGAATGGAACAAACAAAGGAGATATATAACATGTTAATGAGTGTATGTGGTATGTGTGTGTGCGTGTTCTGGTAAATATATTTTTTAATATTTCCTCTGGATTATTAAAGTTCTTTGAATTAAATTAAGCTAACTAAAAGGGTACTGTTGGTACACTTTAAAATGCTGTTTTCCCCTTTTCCAGTCTGTACGCTACGCTTAGCTAACTGCCTGCTGCCTGTTTGGTTTTTTTACTTTTTACAGGCATGAAAGTGGTATCTCATTCAGCACATTTTTCAGAATCAGGAAAAAAGCATGTTTGTTTTCTTAAATCCCAAACAAAGGTCTATTTTGACACGGTTGTGTCTCTGCAGTGCTATTTCAGCTCATTCTGTTTTGA
>JAQFJB010000023.1:14945919-14958512 GCA_029874875.1 Naso minor
AAAAAAAGAAAAAAATTAATAAATAAACCTAAAAGGAAAGACTGAGGGCATTTTTCTCCCAATGAAAAGCAGTCCAGATGGCTGCACAGAGATCAGTAAATGTACTGTAAATTTCCTGCTGCTCAATATGCTGACTCTGCTCATTTTCTACCGGAAAATTCTAAAGCCATGCCTCCTCGTGTTATTTTGCCTGAGTGAAACCTTTTTTAACTTTAAATGAACATAGCAAATGCTGTACATTCTATATAAAACGACAAATTCTCTTCAGAGTCACCTTATTCCAGCCTTTCCTGTGTACCTGGAGAAAAGGCAGCAGGTGGAGTTGGTGAGTTCAGGCTGGATGGACGGGGACAGGCAACAGGAGGTGACCTCCAGGTTTATCTGACTGTTGTTTGTCTTCAGGTTGATGACAACTCTGAGGTTCCCCATGGCAGGCACAGCGTCACCGGGCTCCACACCTCTCCCCAGATTCAGACTCATCTCTGCTGTGTAGTTCCCACTGCCACACAGGTCATCCGAAACTTCCGTCACACTGGTAAAAGATTAATATGACTTAGTTAGTTGGTTTTAGTTAGCACCAAGAAAGTGCAGCACATTACACCAGTCTTTAAATCACTGCACGGGCCTCCTGAGTGTCACAGGACAGATTTTTTAGTCTGATTATTTGTTTGTAAAGCACTCTGGTCTCAGGCCTAAATAACTCTCTGATACCTGTGGGTTACATAGCATTCTGACCCCTCAGGTCATCTATTAATGATCTGAGGGGTCTCTATAATTGGATTACAGTGATCTGCTCTTTACATTTGAACCTGAACAATACCTAAAGCAGTTAGACACTGTAAACTATTGTGCTTTACGCTGCACACCACTGTATTCTCTGAGTTACTGCCAAGAGTCCATCTGTGTATGTCGCATTGACGCATTGGTTGATAGTTTTTCATAAATCTTTTCTTGGCCTGCTTCCTTTATATATTTGTACATACATACGTAAAAGCCAAAATCAATATAGTGTGCGCTCTCAGAATATTTTACAAATGATTGTCCTCAGAGTTAAGAGAGTAAGGGGGAAAAAAAAGAAAAAAAGCTTTTAGACTGAAGAAAGACACAAAGCTGCCAGAACTGTGACTTTAGGGGTATTGAAGTTTATTCTAAAAGATCAAGAAAATAGTACTCTCAGCCAATGTGATTCTTTTAAAAATTGCACTGGAGTTGTTTTTGAAACTGTCGTTAATTATTCTTGATCTTATTACTGGTGTATGAAAACTGTTTGACTGTATTGTCCATGTGTTGTTTTTCATTTCTGTGCTGCTCTCTTGACCAGGTCACTCTTGAAAAAGAGATTTTTCATCTCAGTAAGGATTACCTGGCCAAAGAAAGATGAATAAATAAATGATTTCTGTTTTTCCACGACCAGAACTAAGCAAAGCGAGGCAGCTCTTTTTTATGCTCCCAATTAAACCTGTTTAACAAGCTTCCTGAATAGCTAAGGTCTGCTAAGTGGCCTAGAATGAGGAAACCACTACATCTTGCACAGAGGATTTTTAAATCATTATTGTTCACTGCAGCGTTCCAGGAAGAAGAAAAAGTTATAATTGTCACGTATGCTATTCTTGTCCTCTGCATTTGACCTATCCTAATTCTCGGAGCAGTGGGCAGCCAGCTTACAGCGCCCGGGAACCAACTCTAGTTGTAGGACAATCAAGAGCACCAACAGGTGAACTATTCCTGTATGTACATGTTTTTGGTGGTGGGGGAAAATGGATTATTTGGAGAAAACCCACGCAAGCATGGAGAGAACATGCAAACTCCACGCAGAAAGGCACTGCCCCAGCCAGGAAACAAACCGAGGTCCTTCCTGCTGTGAGGCGACAGTGCTATTAACTGAGCCACCATGCTGCTAAACAACAAAATACATACCTTCTTTATATCATTTCCTTTTTATTGTCTTTTAAATACAATTTAAATAACTCCTCACTGTCTTTTTTAAATGTATTTCTATTTCTTGCCACTGTAAAGTACTTTAAATTGCCTTATGTCATAATGATCTGTAAATAAACTAGCCTTGCTTTGCCTTTGTCCATTTATCTGAAAAAGATTTTGAATTAAGGACCATATCAATAATTTGGCTTGTTTTATCCTGGAAAGAATGTCACAAATAGCATTTGTCATATTACTTTGACCATGACCTGACTAATATGCTTCAGCAGTTTTTAGAAGATTGATTTCTTACCTTCAGACATAAATTTGTTTCCATCCATTTTGCTGTATTGTGACTGTCAACTTTAGGGAGCTAAAACTTGCTTGAGGTATGTCATCAATCATAGTGAATGATTTCCCTGCTTGTGTCTTTTGTCAAACTTAAGTAGGTGCTGTTTTGAAGACTCTCCTCCAACTCACTGTTGGAGCATTTAAGGATCCTCCGACATCTGACGATTCAGATTACCAGCTATAGCTCATGATTGCAATGTTTTTTTCCAAAGCATCATCACTAAATTACCATGTGACAATATTAATTTAAGGGGGGAAAAAAACGCAGTTCACTGTGATGGATTATCTCCTCAATAGGAGGACACGTGCAGAATCACCTGTATGGTTTTTTAATTTGTTCATGCATAATTAATAGATAAGGCTTAAATAATAGTGTACACAATGAGATTACCCAGGGAGATAGCGATGAGGTGAGGTCCGTCTCACGTGTTTCAGCCTTGGCAGCTCCGATTCAGACTCTGCTGGCTCCAGCAGTATCAGCCTGCGCCCAGACTCTTGCAATACTGCCTCATCTTTAGAAACTGCATGTGCTGACCTGGTGGCATTTTGTGCTTCAGATATCTCAGCTTTGGCTGCCCCTCTCTTTAATTGTGTTTTGTTGTTCTTTTCAGTGAGCAGAGTTCGCTCAGCAGTCTTTACAGTCTGTGCAGTAGTCGCTGCAGGTTCAGATGAAGTGACCCCTGTTTTAATAGCCTCCTGAGCCTCAGAGGTCGCTCTCTGAGATGGTCCTTGTGCTGTTTTTTTTACAAACTGATCCTGCTCAAGTGTGCCACGTCTCATGAAATGATCAGTCTCAACAAGTACTCTCCATGTTTTTGTTGAAGTTTCATAGGTCACATCAGGGGCTCTTTTTGTCACAGTCTCTTCAGCCGTGGCATACTCATGTTCAGATTTACTGGTAGCTTTTGTAAGCACTGCATAGTCAAGGTTGATGGCCTGTGGTGCAGCATTTCCAGACAGAGGACAGTCAGTGCTACAGCTTCCATGTTCTAGTTGACTGTCGTGGGCGTGTGCTGTATTAATTATATGCTCTTTTCCAGTGTTTCCAGGCTGTGTTTTAAACATTTTCTCTGTGGTCTTACGATTAATCTCACCTGCTTCAGTTGTTGTTTCTTCAGTCTCACCTGACTTAGCACAGCCAATTGTTCCACAGCTACTTTTATCAAAATACTTAAATGGCAAGACAGCTGTAGGTGGTACAGAATCCATCACAGCCCCAAGTGTCACTTGACTTATTGAGGTCGCTTCAAATAATGCATTCTTCTGATGTTGGTCAGCTCTGTCAGGCGTATGTACTGTAGGAGTCCTCTCATGTAAAAGATGTTTGGTTTCAAAAGCACTCTTTGTTGTCAGAGTTGTTTTGATGTCTTTAAATGATGAATATTCTACCACCACGGTAGGTCTTGCGTCATGTGCCCCTTCAGCTCTGTGGGTAAAGTTTAAAGAACCTGTCTGAAGTTCCTGCTCATAATTAACAGGACGTGTTCTTGCGATCATACCAGATGAGGCGTGCCGGCTTTCTTCTTCAGAAATTTCATGCTCAGGCTCCTCTACACTCTGTGTTTCTGTTGTGATCTCTCTTTTCACAGCAGGGGGGAGTTTGCTTGTAGTGCCAGTTGGAGGAGACGCTCTCAGTGACAAAAACTCAATATTGGATAGTACCACACGCTCTGCTTGTGCGACCTGAGATGACTTTTCAATAACTGTGTGCACATTCTCACCAGTGAGGACTGATTCATGACCTTTTGTGTATACAGCAAGACTGCTTTTGCTAGCAGTTGGTGCCAGAGACGCAATATCGTTGTTTTTAGCAGTGGCCGTCTGAAAATCAGAGGCAACATTCATTATCTGGTCAGCAATCTGCTGTGTGGATATATTGGAGACCTTAAGGTCTTTTATGGAATTTATGTGCGCCACAGGAAGAGCACTGTCACCCACAGTGCCCTGTGGTGTGAAGAGATCATTTTGCTTTCCTGTTGTTTTTATCACACTATGCTCTATATCAGGAAAAGCATTGTTAGTCGTATCATTATTCTGTATTTGGGGCATTTTGGTTGGGCCATCAGACTCAACAAATGTGATGCTGTCTGTTCGATCATTTGCGTAAAGCACAGGTGTAACAAAAGTTTCTGCAACAGGCACAAAATCCTCATTTATTGCCTTCTCAGTGTTGTGCATGGTCTGAATTGCAAACACAATAGGCTCAGTGCTTGTTTGCTTGTGACTTTCAAACTTGGGGAGACGATTATTCGCAAGGGTAGCTTTTACTGTGTCGTTTGCTTCATCGTTTCCATCCACACCGAGCAGCTCGTGGTTGTTGTCGTTAGTGTGTTTTACTGTAACTTTCTCATTCCGTATTACAGACAAAGACTTGATTTCATCAGTGTTACTAGAATGGTGTTTACTTCTGCCAGTTGCTGTAAAAAGGGAACCATTCTTTTCATCTCTGTTTTCTGTCCTCCCCTTTGTGGCTGCATTTGAATGCTTGACTGCCACGGTCACCATCTTTTGCGGGCTGTCATTCTCCTCAGCAGCATTGTCGTCACTTGACTCATCTGCAGACCTAAACAAGGACTCGGCACGGCCTTCTGCACCATTTTCGTAGTCGGCATCAGAGTGGGGCCTCAATATGTCTTTTTCTGAGGGTGATCTTGTTAGCCCTGTCAGACTATAGGTGCCAGGAAAACTGTCACGGAACGGCACGAGATTTAGCAGGGGTGACACGCTGCTGAAAGGAAATTGATTGTTCTTTGCCTCGGGCCTCATTGATGCCATTAGGGTCTGTACAGATCTCTGCTCGTTATCATCAACAGGAGCATGCAAAGCATCTGATTGGACCGTCTGCACTGACAGTTTAAATGAGCGTGGCTCGCCTGAAGTCATGTCAGAGGAGGAGGAGAGGGAGGACTGGCTTACAGAAGTGTGGGCAACAAATGACAAGGTTGCAGTTGTCAGTGACCGAGTTGATGAGTCATTATGATTATCATCAGGATTCATTACAGCCGACATGTTTACCTCCTCAGTTATCTTAGAGGTTAAAGGGTTCTTGACACTGGATTCTAATATACTAACGTGTTTTTCTTGCTCTTTCTTATTTGTAGTCTGCATAAATGAATTTTCCTTTGAGACTGAAGTGCTGAATTTGTGCCTGTGAGCCGAGATGCTGTAAATAATTGATGCACTGAGAGTAGAACTGTTAAGTGTAAAGTGGGGCTGAGCCTGCAGGAACCCAGCTGTGATTGCCAGTCGTGGACGGTTGAGTGACAACATGCTACTGATGTTGTTTAGATCAGGCTGTGCTGATTTAGCTGTAGAGCTGTGTGGCGAAATTGCTGTCTTGAATGCATCACTAAGTTTTGAGGAGGTACCTCTGACTGTTTGAGAGAGGTTTGGGTCCATTTTTAGTGCGGATGTAGCTCCATGCTTTGTAGACATGGTCGTGCCGATGGACAGATGAGGTTGAATCAGTGCGTGGGGCTCTCTGGAGAAAGATGTCACTGATATTTGGGGGCTCTGAGATCTTGTAATTGTGTGAAGTGGTGTGTGAGTACTTGTCACTTTGTCGGAGAAGGGCTTATTTTTCATCTCTACATTTTGTGTAATATTTCTGCCCAGAAGAAGGCCATTGTCCTCAGTGGCTCTGAGCTGTTCAATCAAACTGTGGGAGGAAGACAAGTTTGTAACAGTGTGCCCTTTGTCTCTGTTCAGTTCTTCAGAATTAGCAGTTAGCCTAAGGGGAACATTTGTCATTTCCCCTTTCCTACTTTCTGCATGTTCCTTTGTCAAAGACTCTTTCTGCTTTTTCCGGCCGTCCTCTCTACTTCCACCTCGTGTTGGATCTTTGTTTTGGCTCAAAGTTGCATCCTCCTCTCTTACGGTCCCTCCACCTTCATCTGCACTTATCTTGGCCTCTTGTCCTTCCATTTTATCCTCTGTCTTATCTGTATTTTGTTTAATCTCTACACTACCACTAATTATTTTTCCTTGTGTCCCTGTTTCCTTGTTATCTGATCTAAATATCTCTTCTCTTTTGTTCCCCAACACTTCATCATTCCTGCTCTCTTCTTCTTTGTCCGACTTAAGTTTTGTCTCTTTAATTTCTTCCCTCTCTTTGTCCTTACTTTCTGCAACCACAGTCAGCACCTGCTCACTTTTATCTCCCAGCTTCATATTGTGGGCTAAATCATTGTTATATTCTACAAGAGACTGGCGTGTTGATACTACATGGTTCTTCCTGGTAACAGCAACATTTTTTTCCTGAGTGACCTTTGAGTGACTCCGCAAAAGACTGCTCACTGTCAGTCTCTCAGAGAATGATTTGCTCAATAATGTCGATAGCGTCACCGTTGACACATCCTCATCTGTGTCCGGTCTCGATTCGGAAAGAAACAAATTCACAGGAAGAACTTCTCTTGTTGTGAAGGCAGCAGTTTGCGGTTGTTTCATAACCTTTTCACTTGCTGGCCCTGAGGGATCAACAAAAGACTGTTTAACAATGTTTTTTAGGGTGCTGACTGTGTGAGAATCCTGCATATGTGTCTGGTCTCTTTTTGCGGTTACTGATGCAAAGCTGACGACAGAATCCTTTTGTAAGAAAGTCAATATGGGCACTTTGGTCTGAAAATTTGGTCTAGCTGGCGTCTGGTTCCTCAGTAAGGAGATCAAAGAACCAGCTCCTCCTGTAAGAGAATGAGACTCAGGATGTTTGACTGCAGGAGCGGCTGGCTCACTAAGGCTGAAGGATGTTTTTGCGCTGCGAGCTTCAATCAATCTCGTTCGTGCAGTTGGATGTGATGCACCACCTTGATCAGTAACTTCTGGATGAACACTTTCCTGCCTGCTGTAGGGAGCTTCAGTGATGACAGCTGTACTGCTTACTGATGCACTGCTGACATTCAAGGGTTGGTTTTGTATTAATGCATTCTCAAAGTTTAATGAAAGGCTGTGGGAAGCATTTTCGCTGTTCTTGTTGAGAGACATCAGCTTTGACTCTGGGTCCCCGATGTTCTCATTGTTTCCAAACATCTCTACATTTTTTACTTGTTCCCGTACAGTAGGAAGTGACACTGATGAGTGATAAAGCGCTGTTGTTGTTGAGATACGTCTCTCTCCAGTTTTGCGAGGAAAGGTTTGCCTCTCTTGTTTCTCGGTGTCTTTGTGTGTTGCAGGTGATATCTCAGCAAGAGACTGCGTGTCAAATGCAACGCTTCCCGTGTCTGAAGGAAAAGATCTGATCTGAGAATTATCCAAAATACTTTCACTTTGATTCTCAGTTTCATTGAAGAATAAAGGAGTAAATGTCAGATTGTCAACTAGTTGCTCCCTCACAGTGAAAATAGAGTGCTTGCTCTTGTTTTGGGGACTGACGTCTTTGTGAAGTATGTCTTTTCCTGGTGACAGATCTAAACGAGGTATGGAGGTTGTAAATTGAGTAAAATTTAAAGTTCGCCCCTCTGCACTAAGAGAGTAAGATGAGAGTGCAGGCAGAGTCACAGATTTCTCTGTGGACGCCTCTGTTCCATCTTTCAGGCAGGTCAAGCACAAGTTTCTCTCAGTATGTCCTCTCACTGAACCTTCAGCTGTATCACTTTGGAAGATGGACTGCATCGCACCAAACGGATACTCATTTCTTCCCAGGTTTGAAATCCCGTTTTCATCCTCGCCTTCAGATCGTTTGTCATCGTCGTCTTGACGCAGCGCAGCCAGGTTATCAATTACACGAGGATGAGATGCAGATAGGAACGAAACTGTCGGCCCTCTGTCAGCAGATGTGAGAGCAACAGAGTCAATGTTCCTCTGATTCCTGTCATCAGGCAGAGTGTGAAGCCAGAGAGATGCTTTCACTGCATCTGCAGACAAACTGACCTCTGGCTCAGTGGCGCCATTCATCATCGATTTAAATGCAGCTTGTGTTAAATTCTCAGAATGAACGAGCAATGGGATTTCTGATTCAGTGTGAGTCAGTGCTTTCGTGATCTGCCTTGTCTCATAAGGTCCCGGTGGTCTGGTGTCAAACAAGAACGCCCCCGGAAACTTGGCAGTCACTGTCGCTGCAGTGTGTTGATGTGTGCTCTCTGTTGGAGCTGCTGCTGTGCCCTGACCAGTTGTGTTTTCCTTTTTCAAAAGCAGATCTTTTGTGACAATTGTGCCTTTTGTTTGTTCTGCGTGGTGACCTTGGGAATCTTCTTTTTCTGCTCTGACTGCACACAGAAAAGCAAAACATGTCACTCAAATTTCTTCCCTGAAAGCTTTCCTTCCTGTGCAGGATAAAATTAAATTGACATTTATTAGTATTGCAGATCCATGCTATACATTGGCATGTACTATACTTGAAGAGTTCATTCAAATTAATGTTAAAAGATAGCATTATTTTTCATACTTTATTAATTGAGATTAGATGTGATTAGGCCAAATAAACAATTTGTCAGGATATTGAACATGACAGAGAAAACACGAGCTAACTTGGAGAGATTGTGTGTTTCTAACACTGATTTGATGAGTAAAGGGAGCTGCCTTTCCCCCGACTTAATTTGGTTTCATCTCCCTCAGTGATGGTGGACACTTGGAAAGAGTGTTGGGCGATAAATTAGGATGGTTACTAATTAGGCAGTATTTTTAGATGGCTGCATCAGCGTCAATGTGAAGCATTAGAGCCCCAGAAAAAAAGTAGCCTACAGCCCGCTGGTGGGAAGAATTACGTCAAGCAAAAAGTAGTATTGTTACTTTTGTGCAACTTTTCACTGCTCCTGTCAGGCTGTGTGCCTCCAATTGTGAGTTCACTCTGATCCTTACCAGAGTTTAGTTATGATCTTGTCGTCATGGGGTTATTGACCAAAATAAGTGTTGTATTGTTTTGTTGAGTGGATCCACATATTATAACGACAACACATCTATGTAAGAAGACAACAGATGTGACATGTTACATATTTGTGCTCTCTGCAGGGTTGCAATGTCCACGCAATGCACAGTGTAGATTTAAGGAGGATACATCTCTCTCTTAAGGTAGTACAGCCAAATTGGGGTCTCACTTTCTAAATGTACATATCCTAAACTGAAGTAATGTTTAACTAATGCGAACATTATATTTCAACAATAAATGTTACTTTAATGTTACTTCACACAAATATTGACATGCAACAAAATTAGCTGGATATCAAGATATTTTTTTAATCAAAAAGGGTCATCGGATTCAAATATTTAATCAATAAACATAAATATTTAAATACAGTTACAAATATTTATGTAAAAGCATAGCAACAAAGAGTATTTATTCATGACACATTCTAAACTATTCATTCATCAGGTCATAACGAGTCAAGAATCAGTAGAGCAATACTTAAGTATATGTATATGTATTTGTACAATATTAGTAAGTGTTATAGAATTGATTAATAGATCGGCATATGATGTCACCGGTGGATTTGTGTGAGTAGCTGGACCACAAAATATAAATTTGTTTCAGTGTCAGCAGACCAATCACAAGTCTCAGGGTCTCTAACTCAACCTGTATAAGATCTAAGCAATTTCATCAGCAGACTGTCAGTGAATGGAATACACAAGTCATTTAGGAAAGCAAAAGGAGTATTTGCATGAAAATTAGTCTGTTGGAGTCAAGCAAAACAAATGGTTTACACTCAATTCCCCACAGGATGTCTTTAATAATGTGAACCCTGTTGTGGAAGATAAAAGTCAGGGGGAAAAAAGGTAATGATGCTGTCACCCCTGGGCGCATCACTGATGGCTAACATATAGAAATGTTTGAGGTTGATGTTTTTTTAAGTTTTTGCTTGAACAACATGCAGTTTTCTAATTAAATGCACTGTTGTTTTTGAAGTCTCGTCATGTGGTCTTTCAATTTAAATGATGAGCAAACATCGGTATTGTCGAAAAGTTTTGGAGGCAAAAGAACAGAGTTATATTAAAACTGCTGTATGTGCTGATAAGAATTAATATGTGAGCCACAGGGAGAAACAGACCCACTGATTTCCTTTGAAATATTTCACTCACTTAACACATAATTATTAGAAACTGGTAGAAAGTACTGGATTTTTCTAAATGTTTTTGCCTGCCATAAAATGAATGATAGCTCAAAGCTATTAATAGCAGTTGATATTTAAGTAGTAGGAACATTAATCATTAAGGCTACATATTTTATAACTGAGAACTTATAGTTATTTTCAGTTATATATTTTTTTTAATTACTTTTTCATTTATATCCAATATTTGTAGTGGCATTAATGAGCTGGTACATAACGTCATAGCTACTGCACTGTTTCTAAAAATATAAACACAATGAGCACATACCTGTAAGCAGGAAAAATCCTAGGGTGACAAAGTAAAGCCTCCACATTTCTCTTCAGTACTGTTTACAATTACTCAAACCTCAGTAAATAATGTTCTTATTACTGTTAAATCCGACCGAGCAGACGGTGTCAGCTGTGTGCAGACGTACACAGGTGGTGTCACCTCTTTCAGGGAGCTTTTGTTCTCTGCAGCTCATTTATACATGGATTAGATTTCACCTGTCCTTTTACAGTCAATGAACAGTACAAAAGATGATGGACTAAATTTACATTATAGATAATATCTAAATCTTCTTTATGCTAAACTGTACTCATTAATGGTGCAACTATAGCACAGTATTATAAAATCTTTCTCAGCTTCTCCTTACATTTGTAATTCTAGCTGTTTCTAAGGAAATCGAAACATTATATGATTAGCTTAAGATTTATCACTAGTGAAAGTGTTATTTAGTTTTTCATTTGCACCTGTAAATGTAAAACCATGTTTATATGTATTGCCACGGGTGACTGTACAAAGCATATACTTAATTGTCTGTGCTTACGGCTTAGCCAAACATGATTGTAATGGCCATACCACCTAAGGTTAGCAAAATTAACACTGAACAAAGAGCAGTGGCAGATGATGGGACTGTCATCCATTTTGAGGGTATTTGGGCAACAAACCCATTAGCATTTATTCTCTAAGTACCGTGGATGTCTTTGCATGTTGTTGTGCCATTAGATGTTGATTTATTTTACTGGATACATGAAAAATTTGGCCTGCTGTTTGTGCTAGATGAAAGGTCAGGGGATCACCAAGGTCATCTGAGTTCACCATCAGGACACCGTGGATATCTGTATCAAATTTCAAGGCAATATTTGATTAAATATTTTACCAAAAAAAATCAACCTCAAGAGTCAGTCAGAAGGAAAAAGGTGCTCTAGTGTATTAACAATGTGACCAGGACTATCATATGTTACCAAAATTATTTTAGGGAAACTTTTTCCACATGGTTAGCCAATCACGTTTGTGCAAACCTGTAAATTCCATCAAACACACTCTCACTCACCTTAAACCACATCTGCTTTAACAGACTTTTTAAAATACAGTGTAGCTACTATATTCTTTCTCTTGTCCTTCCCAGAAAAGCTGTGTAAGTCGTCTACATTACGCTAGCAGAGCTACAACACTGACCTTCTGACAGTACAGAGCAGCACTGTGCTACACTGAATTAAGCTGTCAAATTCTTGGGCCTCAACCTCTCTCTGAGTTTACATGGAATCCTCATATTTCACATTCGTATGGACCTCAAACTGCTCCCACAATCCTGATCGGATCTGTAAACAGTCTGTAAAAAGCAAATTTGTTTATGTTGAGGTGATTTGTTTTTTTAGTGCTGTCACCTTAAAAATCCAAACAAGCTTGAGTAATATACTCAAGCTTTAACAGCACCTTTCTGGAAATTAACTCCAAAAATAAACAAACAAGCCACACATCTTAAGAACCAAACAATAAGAGTAATACTAAAGGCCAGCACAGGGCAAAATGACCCTCAAGAACACACAATATATTAAAGCTTCATGGTAAATAAGAGAAAGACCTTCAACAGGGATGAATAAGCGACAGGGCTATATCCCCATGAAAAGCCTTTAAACCACAAGGATACAACGCTCTAATCCTTGTCTCCCTTCAAAAACCATCAGTATATCAATACTTCTTGATCAATATCAGTCCATCAAATTCAAACAAGTACATTTTCTGCCACTGTACAAATGGATTCTTCACGCTGGATGCTTGTTAAAACAGGATTTGGGAGGGAAAAAAATGTTTTATGCTATAAAACTAATATAAGCAACGCATAAAGATGAAAACACACCTCCTCCTCTATCTAAATGCATTCACAGTGAGCATATAAATTCACATGGGCATAAAAAACAAAGACAGCCAAGACTGTTGCTAATATTTCTGACTTCATGAAGATTGAGCAATTAAGAACAGAATCTGATTTTTTTTTAAACGTATTATATTATTCTCAATGCTGT
>JAQFJB010000023.1:15103722-15114652 GCA_029874875.1 Naso minor
CTTGATATCTAAAGGTCTGCTGTGTCCATAGGTTGTGGTCAGACCAAATGTTGTGTATATGCTGCGTGCTTGAAATGGTTTTTATGGTTTATTTTGATCAAGCACATCAAAGCAAACACAGTCACAAATCTGGCGCAGGGGAATTATTCATACTCCTTAAAAGTCATTGTATAATAATAGACATTACTGGCCTCAGCTTCACATCACCACATTTAAGATATCAGTAATGAAGTTGGTAAATATTATCAATAGCCAACATAAAAAAAGGCAGCCTTGTTTTCATGTAAGTATTTAAACAATATCACACCACGTCTGTATAAACACTTTGTAATAGTAGTTTATTTCGAACATGTAAAAGAAAAAGAGATGAAATGAAGAGGGAATCATTATCAAACAGTACTAAGAGGACATAAGCACAAGTCAAAAGAACACAGTAACTTATTTTAGCTTTGGCTAAACCATAGCATCGACTGAGAAGTACAGCACCACAGAAACGTCACAATGGGGCAGATAGAAAGGCTTATTTTTTACCTTGACGCATGGCAGAATGTGAGTCATGATAATTTGCTCACGACTGTCCTCTGGGAGGTTCTCACAGAATTCTATTGAAAGCAAAAGTACATTGTCAACATTAAATGAAATAGAATAGACATGAAATTGAAACAGGCTGTTCAATTTAGCCTTTGCAATGGGCTGACTGAAAAAAAAAAAAAATTGTTTCATTTAGTTTATGTGTGTTCAGACACTGACCTTTAACTTTGTTGGCAGCAGCAGCACGAACCTCTGCTTCACAGTCCTTCAGAAGATTCTGGAAGGCCGGGACCAGATCGTTTTTGGTGATCTCTGGCCCAACTGCTTTCTGGAGCTACACACAGAGAGAAATCAACGTGTGAAATGATGTCATTTCCCCCCTAAATAATTAAAAAAAAAACCTTGTGACAAGTTAATGTGTGAGGGGTAAATTACACAAAAAGTGAGATTACTACAAGAAGCTCTTTTGAAATCAAATTGGCAGTTTTAGTTGTCTTTGGAAAATTGGCTCTAGCATTAAACAAGCTCAGAACCCTGATAGGCTCCACAGGTACAACTCCTGAATGAATCACCATGGCCTGGTTACGCATTTTAAGTAAGAACAGCCCGTTTAAGAAGGCTCTACTTCAACTTAGTGATATACGGTGTTGTGTAAAGATCTTGAACATTCTTTTGCATAAACTTTTGACTTAAAAGGACTTTTAAGGATTTTAATGAACAAGGTGTTAAGGACATTTTTCTGACAAAATAGAGGCTGTCAGTTTTTATAAAAGTATGTATGGGGCAAGTGAACATTTTCCAGTGAGAAAAACATGCCGTCTTCACAAAGAGACTATTATCTGGAGTTCAGACAAATGACGTCAAGCTTTGTCACATGGTGCAACAACAGTCACCTGAACCTCAACATCAGCAAAATAAAAATAAAAAAAGTTAAGGCACACAATGCCTCAAAAATACATGTCTTTACTGAAAAGATAAAAAGAATGAATAAAGCAGATCTATACAATTACCACACATTCAAGTATTTGGGCACCACTTCAGTATCTGAACAAATTATAAATTACGTTCAAAATATTCCCTTGTGTTCCTGTTTTATGGAGCAGAATAATGGCCACATCAGTGTTTTGTAGAAAATTATAATGTTACAGTGAAGTTGGACTTTTGGATATGTTATCACCAATTCATCATTTATTTATTAGTTTCTCTCTCTGTAATGTTACCCGATCAATAAACATCTGCACTGAATAAAAAGCTGCATGCTGTATTTAAAATGTGCACTTTGTCAAGCAGAGACACAAATAATTTCTACTGAAGAGAAACATTTATATTTTTATTAATATTGTCTGTTTTTATTGATGTCCTGATTTTTAAGTCATGGTTTAATAACCGTGGGTTTAATTAAAGTGTCTCTTGAACAGTGGGATTTATTAATGAGGCTAAATGTTTCAGGAACATTTAGATTTGGTCACTTTTATCAATGCTCAGTGGTCAGCCTGACAAGTGTCTTTTTTTACTGACACTGACCCTCTTTGAATCTAATCCATAAAAAATAATCCAACTCCGTAACAGTTCACATGGGAAGTAGCAACTTATGGGGGAAAAAAAAGAAAGGCTAATGAATGCAGAAAGTTGAAATTTGCAATGCAGGTCGATTTTAAGTGCGGCCCCTAAATTTTCTAACGTTCCCCCAGGACTAAATATCTTGTTCACAGGACCTCACAAATACATTGCACTGGTTAAACCAAGAGGACAATGCAAATCTTTATTGAAACCTGCAGAAGAAGAGCTAGTTAGCTTTTAGCTCTGCTTAAAGCAACACTTTGTAACTTTGACCGCGGCCCATGGCTTCCAAAACCGAAACTAAACGATGCACATTAATACGTTGCACAAAACAGCTATTTCAGTGAAACTGGGTCATATCTTATGGAGAAAATATCCTCTGGTTTTCCCTCTGATGTCCTACGACCTGCTCCCCAATTCTGTGATTCACAGAGGTTCCTGAAAGCAACATGGAGGCTGCCTGCAGACTGCAGCTGCAGCAGCGGCAAGTAGTTGCGGGTGACAGCTTCGCTAAATAAAAAGCTGCAGACAGAGCAGTTGTGGGACATCAGAGGGAAAACCAGAGGACATTTTCTCCATAAAATATGACCCAGTTTTACTAAAATTGCTTTTTTGTGTCACATATTGACGTGCATCCGTTGAAGCCATGGGTTGCGGTCAAAGTTACATGGTCTTGCTTTAAGTAGCATGTTTGGGTAACATAACTAAAAAAACACAGTAAGACAGAGTTTCCGTTCAGAGGGACATGAAGCGTTCAACAGTGAACTGCAGTTTAATCTACCAACAAGTTTACAGTAAATATAAGTACTTAAGTGCTTCAGCTGAGTACAGTTTGAAGGTAAAAGAACATTATAGACACTTCATATCAGTGTACATTTGACTAAACTTAAAAAGATGACAGTCACCAGATACTAGCAGAGACGCAGTGAAGAAATATTGACTTCTGGTCACAAAGACTGAGACACTGAGATACACAGCGTTTCTCAACATTTTTTCTCAATTTTGTATTTATTTATTTATTTTTAAACTGGTCAACTTAAAGGCATCTCCAAACATGACTTAATTCTAAATTGTCTTCTTCGGTCAGTTGTACATTGAACAGAACCACAGGCAAGGGGTAAAGAAACTGACACGAGATGTCTGCTTACCTCAGAGAACTTGTCTGCCACCATGTAGCGAACCCTCCAGGATTTGTCTTCAGCAGCCTGTCGCAGGGTGGGCATCACCAGGGTCTCCAGGTCCTCCTGAGGCAGCAGAGTGGCAATGCTGACGCAGGCCTCCACTGCAAGCAGCCGCACTGAGTCCTGATGGAGAGAGGTAATGGGATCAGTTTGGCTATCACTGGGTTTAAAAGCCATATAGACGAAAAAGGTACTGCAGAACACAAAGTGCAACAATAATCTACATTTAAAAGAAGTAAGTAAAGTGTTCATACCTGCTCATCAGAGGCCAGAGCAGTGAAGAGAGAAATTATGTCACTTTTTACATAGTCCAGCTCCAGGACTTTGGCAAACTCCCCCAATTTAGATGCTGCAGCACGACGCACCATGGGAGTGTCATCTGAGCACAAGGTGCGAAAATGCCTAGAGGTAACCACAAAGACATTTCATCAGCTAAACAAAACTGACTGCATAATCAAATCAGGTCTAAATGACACATAATGGGCATAACTGAAAAATGAAGATTTAGAGCACTCTATAAAGTGTTTTCCCTTGTTAGGAAGTCACTTACTGGCGAATCTCTGCCTTGACAGTGCTGGAGACACGAGGATAACAGACGCTAAAGAGCCCGCAGGCAGATGTGCGAGAAGTGAACCAGTCACCACTGGCCAGCCGCTTTACCAAAGGCTCAAAATGGACCTCCAGGTCAACTGGAGAGTGCTCCTGAGAGATCTTCCGCAGGGATTCCACAGCTTTGTCTCTGACTACTGTCTCCTCCACTGTGGCAAGGCTTTCAAGAGGTGGCTGTGCATCAAGGAAGAACAAGATTAGACAGGAAGTTTGGTCAACTTCTCATATCTACAAGCACTAAGGGTGCATGTGTGTTGATTTTATTACACAGAATGTATTTAAGGGTAAACGACAATATCAAATATTTTACACTCTGCACTGAATGTTACAATCTTCTTGGGTTAAAGCAATTTTAAAGACAGGCATTGACCAATATAGGGTGGAAACCTTTGTGATGTCAACATGAAATCAAATGAGCGAGGACCTTCATTCCATCAGTTAAAAAAAATCAAATAATTACAGAAAAGTCCATATTTTTAAAATCATGCAGGTCATTTGGTTCTTTCTAAATCAACAAATCCCCTAAAGTGAGCAAAAAACCCCAAAAACAAACAAACAAACAAACAAACACAAAAAGGAATAATACATTGTAGAAATAATTTCTATTCATCTGGTCAAAGTTTGCCTCGCACTGTATGTTGTCATGGTGTCAACTCACTTATAGGCTAATTATTAACAACTCTGTCTGTATCCTCAGTCTTTAGTCTTTTATTGTGTAACATATCCATAAATTACATCATGCTGACATCATGAACTTCAAGTAATTATATGATTGGCTGTCTCTTCATAAAAGCAGGGGAAGATTTGTCTCAAAATGGGATATGTATGTAAATCAGTTCTCTGGCAACTTACCAAGAGACAGTGGACATACTCTGGTCCTCCCACCAACATAGTGAAATTGCCAAGCTGCTCAGCCAAGGCCAAGAGCACTTCATCTTCATCATAGATGGTGTCTAAGGGATGACAGAAAGACTTGGTGAAAAACTTGAAGGAAAACATGTATGAAAATGTAACATCATAGCCAGAGATTCCTTTGACAGAATGTTGATTGTGCTGTATGTATCTTGTATTTTGTATTGTGCATGTGTGGGTTGTCTTGTTGGGGTGTGATTTGGGAATATGGCTGATGACATTTTTCTGTGTATCCTGTATTTTTTTAATATGCTTTCTAGTGTTTTCTTTAATGCCATCAACCTGGCAGGGACTGCAGATGAAAATCAGCCTGTATGGCTAAATGTGACACATTTACATGATGGACTCCAGTGCTCATGTTAACTAATGTGCACTGTCCCCATTAAATAAACAACCATAAACAAGAAGAATTTATAATACAACAGGACCAACAATAACCATGTGAAGACTGTTCAGGTCATAGATACAGTGTCAAATGTCAGTTAATGTTTAAGGGTAAGAGGAGTGGCCTCACTACCTGTCAGGAAAGGAAGAAGTTCGGTGCGAGTCCTGTCAACACCAAGGGCCAAAGCAATAGTGGACAGCTTTTTGATGCTGTTCAGTCGCAACTGTATAAAAAAATGGTTATGCGTTACCAAGGCAATTAATAACCATCGTCATTAAATAACTTCAAAGCTCACTATGCTCAGCTAACCCATGCAGTATGTATTCTAGACATCTTTCTACTATCCTTATCCAATCTTAGCCCTGCAATGAGTAATGTGAACAGCTAGCTATTTGACGTTAATATCGTTCCATGAATTGAGAAAGCCGAACTGAAATACTAGCAGTAAATTCATTGATAACAGTGAGCTACAACTACGGGGGCCTTGAACGCCCTGATGTTGTGATTGCTAACCTACATTAGTCAATTAGCTAACAGTTAGCGCTGGCTACAGTATAATGCTGACCACTACCGATGCAATGCTAGCGGTAGCCGCTAACCCAATGACCTGGTTGGCTTGTCTTACCCAATTTATTGCATACATTTCAGTTAATGAACCGACCAAATAGTACTTAGCCGTTACTCTTTCAATTTAGTCGTAAATCTCGACAGCAAGCCAGCTAGACTGGCAAGGCAGGGTGCGCCCGGCAGAAAATGTCCTGCAGGCCTAGACCGGGAACATTAGCTAGCATAATGTTAACGTTACGTGCTAGTTAGCAAGTTAGCAATCGGATGCCCAACTACGGAAAAAACACGTCAAATATGGCTTAATTCTACTGTACAATATCACTAATGACTCAAGTCCAAGACAGTTTTAATACCTGAACATCCTCATTACGAAGCTCATCAATGAGGACGGCGATAGGGTAGAGAGAGTCGTCTCCATCAGCTCCTGCCATTTTGAACACTGTTGCAGTTACCGAATGGCGCTGTTGTGCTGCACTACGGGGTTTCTGCTGGAGAAGTACGAGAACAGCGGGTGCACGAGCACGGCCCTCCCTCCGCTGCTGCTGCCTTCCAGAAACCACTGACAAATCCGCCAACAAACCACTCTAGAACGGCACTCCATTAATATAAATAAATAAATAAATAAAATAATAATAATAATAAAATGTGAAAAAAATCCAGTTTTCATGGACATATTTTTTTTTTGCCCTACATGTACTTATACAAAATAAAGTAGGTCTATAGTTAACTGGTATGTCTTTAAACGCTAGTATTGAGCGTATGATTTTAATATATGGGCCATAGGTACTTTTTTTCACATGCTATTCCATTACAGTCATGAGGACTTGTTTTTTATTCATTACGATTCCTTTACGATTTCCTTTTTTCCTTTTTCCTTGTTTCGTTTTCATTGCATTCGTTTCTAGTTTAGTTACTTGTAAGTACAGAAATTGCCTTAACTAAAATATGATTAAATTATATATTTTTAAAAAGATTTCATTTAAAGTATCAAAGATACAAACTTACAGGCATATTTACATTATGTACATGTGTACAATCCAAAACTTTTGCCTCAGATTGAGCCATAGGACAATCACATATCACAGTGACGACAACAAAAACCAGACGGTTAAAGTGAAGATACATTAAAACACCCGAGGAAAAAAAACAAATAAAAAACATACTTAAATGAAAAGGTACTATTTGTAAATCAATTAAATTTATCCAATTATGAAAATAATTTAAGCGCCTTTTTTAAATACAATTAAATGAAATTTAATATAATAACACTAAAATATCATACGATGCCCTATGGGAGGCAGCACTGTGCCGCTAAGGCATCCAGACTGCCGGAAATCATACAGAGAAGAAGAAAAAGAACCGCATCTTGTATCCGGCCAAGATGGCGTCTCAGCAGCAGCCCGGTGGGCCGATGCCTCAGCCCGGACTACAACAGTCTACAACACTACAACAACAACAGCAACAACTGAGCCAACAGCAAGACTTTGACCCAGTTCACAGGTTTAAGATGCTTATTCCACAACTGAAGGAGAGTTTACAGGTAAATGTGACGCATCGAAAATGCTAAAAACAGCCGGTCACAATAACGTTAGCTAAAGCTGGTTGACACAGTTCACTCTCGAAATACCATAACGTAAGATTTAGAAATAAGTTAAAATAAAACTATGAGCTTTAAACGTGTCTCTTTGTTCATTTTTAGAATGTAATGAAGATTGCATCTCTGAATTTGGGCCATAACACGTCTATTGACAACGGCATGTAAGTTAACCTGGTTGGGGGGAACTTTAACACTATGGTACTGAAGAAAAATGTTTCATTGTGGTCATCCAGGTCTCTCTCTTTTCATTTCGGTCTTTTCTATTATTATTAACGTATCTATTGTTCCTTCTTTTCTAGCAAAAGCAGTGACGCCTCCGTTCAGCGCTTCGACAAAAGCTTGGAGGAGTTTTATGCCCTTTGCGATCAGCTGGAGCTCTGTTTGGTAAGACTCTGACACAATTTCCACATCAATTGCATTCTAAGTGTTGTTATGGTACGAAGACTTAATTTTTCGTATTCTTTCTTAACTGCTCAAATATTGTATCTCTCCTTTTGTAAACACGTGACGTAAGTTCAACCCTCCTAAAACCACATAATGGTTAATAGTTGGGGGGACTGAGTCCACAGCTAGAAGGAACTCCCGACCGACCCAGAAAGCATTTACCTGATTCTTATTTACTTTTCCAGTGGATACTGAATTTTTCAGTGATGGAATGGGTTTTGAATTTATACCATGGAATAGACAGAGCGTTGCTGTAATAGATCATTTTTAAGGCAGCAGTGTTTACTCTGCAGCCACAGCAAACCCTGACTACTGTATCACGATATTTTTCCATGTTGTCAATTTTTTTTTTTTTTTTTTACTGATCATACCTCACCTGTTAACGTGTAGCTAGGCCTGGGTGATACAACTGAAAAACCTATCTCGATAGCGAAGGTCAATATTGATATTATTGATGGTGTAGGTTGTGACTGACAACTTGTTGTGCATTCTAAGGGGTGGGAGCAGGTAAGGTAATAAAATGAGTAAATGTCATAGCATTTTTGACCAAATACCTCGATACTGAGACAGGATTGTAAGGATGGCTGGTGATTGCACAAAATATTAACCTAATGACATTTTTTGATAAATAATGTGGGTAAGTGGGTAAAGGGTAAATAAAAGAACAACAAGAACAGTCTGTTAAGTTCAGAAAAGCACATCACTTTACTGTAACGGAGCCTTTTCAACCAGGAAAAGACAACACTTATGCCACACCACGATATAACGATATCCAAAATCTGTCATGATATCTTATCTCTTATCACAGTATGATACAATATTGATATATTGCCCAGCCCTGTGTGCAGCACACACCACATATACTGTTTCTTCTGTAAATATACTGCACAAACTCACGTTTTGTCTTCTCTGTGCAGCGGCTGGCGTATGAGTGTCTCTCCCAGAGCATCGACAGCGCCAAACATTCACCCAACCTGGTCCCAACAGCCACCAAGCCAGACACGGTGCAGACAGAGTCCATGTCTTATGCCCAATACCTCGGCATGATCAAATCTCAGATTTCCTGTGCCAAAGACATCCACAACGCTTTGCTGGAGTGTTCCAAGAAGATCGCAGGAAAGGGGCAGCCTCAGGGAATCATGTAGACAAGGATCTGACTGTCCCGACTCCTTCTGCATCCGCTGACTTTAAAAAAAAAAAAAGGATTTCGTACTTGGGACTGTTCCATATTTAGAACTCAGTTTTGGTCTCATTTCTCAAGATCCTGTATATTTGGTTAAATAAGTTATGTTTCTTTTAAACGCTGTGTAAATATTCTTGGCAGGAAGTCATGTTAGAAGATGACCAGCAGGTGGTGGCAAAGTTGAAATTGCCAACGCATCATTCAGAAGTCTTTTGTAGCTTATTTGTATTGATTATTAAAATCTTTGTACTGATACTGTTTTTGTCATTATTCGAGATGCACAAAGGATGTTTGGCTGGCATGTTTAGCAACTTCACTGCTAGAGACCACTTAATCCAGCACAATTAAGTGATGGGGAGGATGTCATGTCAGCATAGAAAAAAAAAAAAAGAGTTGTGGAATATGAAAACGAGTTGAGCTTACTTGTCAAATTCTTGAAGGACTATTGGTAGAACGAGGCAGGTGAATTAACAGGTTTTCTTATTTGTCTGCAGTAATGTTTTAAGATTGAACACTGGAAGTAGTAAAAGGGAAAAAAAAAAGACTTGAAATTTAGAGGCTGTCAGACTGTCTTTTCATTAAAAGTAGTCAGACTTTAACAGCAGATCTCTTTATTGAAGGATCCTTGTACAAGACGTCTAATTTGACTCTTGTGTGTCATAGTTTTAATTTAGTCCTGCAAAAGAAAACTAGACTTGTGACATCCTGGGGAATTTAATGGTAGATTTGTGGGGTGGGTGTAGGTAGTTAATGATTTCCACAGTTTCTTTGAACATGTTGTAAGCTTAGGCGACCTCTATGACAGTTACATGTGTGATGTAGCATACCTGTGATTGGCAGAGAGTCAGGAGGTGATGCTCCCTCCATGACAAGTTAAATTTTAAACACCCTAGAAAAGTTCTTGACTGGCTCATCTTCCATGTTACATAAACATACTAAGGATAGTGTGCTACATTTCTGGACTGAGTGAGGACTCAGTTTACACTTAAATCCTTGTTGATTTATATTTTGGTCAGAGGCTTCTCGATTGCTTGCTCTCTGTATGTTGAAGCTGAGGGATTAATGAAGTCTGATACACAAGCACGTGAGAGGAGAGCCCGATGGGTTGCAGCTGAGTTACATCTCAGACCAATCTGAGCTGCTGACAAGTGCTCAGATCTAAAAATACAACCTGGGTCACAACGAGACACTCTCACAGACCCTCTGCGGGCGGACAATCACATACAAACAGAAGTTGATCGCGAAACACAAGACTAATCTTCATATTTTTACAGTTTTATTTTCAAACAATATCCTGTGCTGAAACAGAACTTATTTGCAAAGCTTGAAATAATATACAAGAACAAAGCTAGAATTACTGAGAATAATCCAGATATTGTCATGACATGGTGCTGTGCAGCACAGAGTTCATCTGGTGAAAAACCAAAGTAACATATAAAAAGCAAAGAGCATATTATATTTTTTCTTTCTTTTACAAAGATTACAGATGATAAAACATATTTAGAGGATCATCAGTACTAGACAATATAATTACAAAAAGACAATTCCATATGTCCAAGTGCATTAATGGATTTCAAACAGTAATGAGTCATAATCTTTCGTGTCTAACTGCATTACAAAAAGGACGCAATAAACAGGTGGCATCATCAGAGTACCTTATACAGAGCAAATTCTATCCATCTGATGCAAAACCTTGTAAATAATTTGCTCTCTGGTTGTTACTGTACAATTGTGGAAGTGCCTGTGTGATTTAATTACATGTTAATATATTTCTTACATTGCATGAGCATATTTGAATCTGTTTCAACGTCACTATCTTTACAGAAATACTAGTGACACTTTAAATTTCCTGGTTGTTGTGAAAGATTCAATACATTTTTCTATAAGCCTGTAAGAGTAGTCATATTGCTAAAAGCTTACACTCCTGGTTTTGCAAGTTATACAGGCAACACACTGCAAAA
>JAQFJB010000023.1:15300718-15314142 GCA_029874875.1 Naso minor
AAAACCTCTCAAAGTGTATATGTGCAAAGAATGCCCTCATTTCAAGATTTAACTGTGAAACATTTGAAAGGATCTTGTTGTGTAAACAGCAGACCATACTCTAACTAGTTCTGACTTTTATTTTAGGATAAATGACCAGAAACCCAATGTAGCTAATTAATGTTTTATTACGTTACGTATCAGGTGGAGTGCTGTAGCTTTCCGTTCTCCGTTGATAATTAGCACTTAACACAAAACAGCTGAGGCTCATGTGTAAATAGGTTTTTGGTTGAGCAGGCAGTGTAGGCTATTAGACAATCTAAAATTTGGACCTGACGACGATGTTAGATGGAAAGTAAAGGAATCACCAAATTCACTACAATTCCTTCAGTGGGGGAAAAAATAATGTTTGTAACAAATTTCGTAGTAATCCATCCAATACGTAGTTGTTGATATATTTCAGTCAAAACACAAAATTTAATGTCAACCTTATGGAGGCGCTACAGGACCAAAAAATGTTTGATGTCTAGGAAGCATTATTATCTCTACAAAATTTAGTGCCAAGCTATCTTTTCAAGATTCTGAGATATTTTAAAGCAACACTATGTAACTTTGACTGCGAACCGTGGCTTTGAAAAACGAAATTTAACGATGCATGTTAACGTGTCGCACAAAACAGCAATTTCGGTAAAGTCAGGTCATATTTTATGGAGAAAATATCCTCTGGTTTTCCCCTGATGTGCTACAACTGCTCTGCCTCAACTCTGTGATTCATGGAGGTTCCTGAAAGTAACATGTTGGCAGTCTGCAGACTGAAGCTGCAGCAGCTGGTAGTTGTTGGGGACAGATACATTAAATTAAAGGCTGCAGACAGACTGAGCAGTCGTAGGACATCAGAGGGAAAACCAGTGGACATTTTCTCTGTAAAATATGACCCGGTTTTACTAAAATTGCTGTTTTGTGCGATACTCCTTCCTTTTTGGAAGCCATGGATCGCAGTCAAAGTTACTTGGTGTTGCTCTAGAGGAAAAGCATAAATTTTGTCCTGCTGTTGGTGCTAGACAAAAAGGAGGATTCATCCTCCAAGAACCATGATCATCTGCACAAAGATTTTGGCAAATCCATCCAATAGATACCTTAATCTTGAACAAATTGATAAACTGAGAGACTGACAGATTGCTGGATCAACATTACCCTCCGTAGAGCCGTGCTGCTAGCTTAAAAAATGCACTGATGTAATAACAGCTATGTAAAAACAATTAGAACACTGACTACACTGAGGAGGGTGACATGTGGATGACGGCTGGAATGAGACAATAATTGTTTTCCTGAGGTCAAAGAGAGAGTGTATAGAGACACGCTTCCTTCTAATCAAATCCAGTACAACATTCTCCAGTTTCCTCCTCTACATTCTGTAAACTCCAAAAGAAGGAAATGCTTGGCTAAACAGGAAATGTCAGATTAGAAAACCAGGAAGTAAGAGTTAGATTATCAAATCAAGGAGGAAGAGAAAGTTTAAAAACTATGAGATGTTCTGAAAGTTTCGTCATGCACGCCCAGCTGCTTGGGTTCGGATCCTAGTTTTCTTAAAACGTTGTAGCCCATCCATCCATTCATCTCTCTCTCACCACTGTGGCACCTGACAAATTGAAAAATTTCTTCTGAGTCTAAGTGTGTAGCTAAACATAGACATTGGCTGGTAGAACAAACCAACAAACAACATGTGTTTACCCAAACAAATGACGGGTACAAAAAGTTTTTGTTTCTCGTGGTGATGCACAATAGAGCTTGTCAACATTTGGACTGTTTTAGCCAAGCAGTCGCTACAAATAGACAAAAGCATTTGGTAAGAGGAAGAGAATGAATGAGGCGGTGAAAGAGGCGGAGGACTGCATCAGTGGAACCACCTCCTCTGACCCTAATCCACTATTGAAGAACCAAGACAACCTATTGGCATCCATTAATCCTGAATTGGCTTACAATCAATGGGCTCCTCAATAACTCCTAATTCATTCATTCATCAATACCTAAAGACTAGTTGTGGTCCCCATGTGTCACACCTTTGTCATGCTTGTCCCTGCTCGCAAAATGCCTTTCATTTGCCTCTGTTTTTCAGCAATATTTACTATATTGGCCGATTGGTTGAACATTAGTCCAGAATGACAGAAACCAGCAACCACTGTATGTATTTTCATGAGATTTCTGATATCCTGACTTTTCCTCTAGTCACAACAGCAGACAAACACTTTGGTTTGTGACCAGATATCAGCAGAACTAATGACATCCCCCTTAGCCTCAGCTGTTCACCGTGTTTAGTTAATTAGCAAACATTAGCATGCTAACACATTATTAAAATATGATGACAAAAATGAGCATTACACCTGCTAAAGATCAGCATTTTAGCTTTGTCACCGAGAACAGGTTAGCATGCTGATGTTAACGGTCACGGCTTCAGATTCTTAGTTTTGTTTAATTTATTTTTTTTCAGAATTTCTTTAGTTGTCAAAAATGTTATGGCTTTTGGATCCATGCAGATCCTGTCATGTCACAGCTGGTGACCCATGCCTCTGTGTGTGCGGGGTGTGGAGGGGGGTTGGCTAGAGTGGAAGGGATCCCAGTGTGTGGCACTGACACTTGGTGATCACATGTATATATGAGGAGGCGTGTCATTGCGCACAAAGTAAATCAATTAAGCGGAGGGAATCTCAAGGGAGAGAAAAAGAGGTTCCTGTCCTCAACTCCCCAAAGACCCTTAAAATACACATATAAATTAAAATGTAATCTGTGTTTCCATTACAATGCCCACAACCACACTTTAGACGCATGCCTGCTCCTCATGGTGCTGCTGAATCCCATAATTTTGCATCTTACAATAAGAAATTAGTATTGATTAAATTCCATTTTCTTTATCTCACTTGTATTTGAGCATCACATCACTGTCGCTTAATCACATCCGTTTTAATCAGATTAGATTATGATGAACCATAAAAGTCCAATCCAGTCTCCTGGTGCCTCAGGTGTTTGATTCAGATAGACAGCAAATATTGTTACATGTTGTTAACAACTATTCCAGGTTGCATTCTGGAATATTTGTCAACAAAGACAATTATTCCAGTGATCATCTACACTAAAACCACTGCAGCTGCGCAGAGGTTGAGAAGGCAAACCCCAGCACTCAAAGGTTGAACTGTCCCTGAGGGGAGTGGAGAGGGGTTATGGCGGGTGATGGGTGGGTGCATGTGGTGTGAATGGGGTGGGGCGAGCATCTATGGTACGCTTAGTCTCTTCAAGGGAAAGATCCAAACCTTGCTCTTTAGAGGCAAGTCTGCAGGGACGGACTCACCACGTTTTATTAGAAATTCATGAATGAATGTAGCTCCTGTGCCCAACCTTTGTGTAGGCGTAATAAACACACATGGATGCAACAAACAGGGGCACCTGTTTAAAGCAAGACATTCTGATTGGATCTTTAGCTCTACCACAAATGACTCCAAACAATGCAGCTTCACTAAAACATCCTGGAGCTGCCCTCACCCTCTGCTCGCCCACCTCCATTCTCACCATGAACCTTCACCTTAACTCCCTGAGAGGCAGAGGGGGTGCAAGAAGGGGACACGGGCGATAGATGAGGGCAGTGAAAAAGAGCAGCGTTTTAATTGACACCCTTTAAGTTATCCGCAAGATAATTATGGCCAACAGCTGTAGACGGTGCAACAAGCAACAATGGGACTTATTTGCATTCTGGCAGAGGTCTGTCGGGGAGTGCCAGACCACATGAATGACTCTTAAACAATGTTGATATATCGCATGTGCACACAAACATGTGCACATTTATACACAGTGGAAATATTCGTACACAAAAGACGTGCACACAAGCATACACAAAAGCCTCATGATGCTTTGAAAGGAGCGGGAAAAGAGTTCAAAAGCAGCTGCAGCTGATGACTTTTGTTATTTGTTACATGGAGAGGTCACAGCTCTTTAAAATCCACACTCTCCCCTCTGCCTCAAAGCAACAGAAGACCCCACTGAGCTTAAGAATATCTGCTCCCTATTTTAGTCCTAATACGAGAATTAATTATGAATTAATTAACATTACACTTAGGAGCGGCTACTTTTAAATCTCTCTCTGTTTTTTCCTCTCGCTTTCTGTGTAGTCAGGAATAATGGGAGCCAGAGCCAGCGAGAGACAAAGAGGAGGGATCGAGATATGGATGCATCGTCTTCTCATGTGTAAGGCTATCTCCAGGTTATGAATTAGAGAATGTGTGTAGAGTTTGTTTCTCCCGGCAAACCATTAAATATTTCATGGAGGGGGATAAATACTGGGAGAATGCCACCCCTCCTAACCTGATCCACATTGCAATTAAAGGCCCATTATCCCGTTCTCAACCCTCACGCTCTGTACAAACTGGGCCTCAAAAGCAGCAATAAAGAGCCCTGTGATGAGATATGATCACAGAAATAATGAATAGAATACTTATCTTTAGGATTTATAATGAAATTACATTGTTTTGCTAACCCGTGTATTTTTATAGGTCATTTCCCGCTAAACATCATCAAAAAAAGAGAGGAAACCCTCCAGCTTCCCACTATTGGGTTTCATTCATTTCATTTGATTTGACATATCATGCTTCTGTGCCTTGGCAATAAGGACACAACATTGCAGCATATTGGCAAGCTCATTTGCTTTTCATAGCGAGCGTTGTGTCCAAAAAAAAAGTGCCCCCTGGGATAAACACGTGTACGGGGACTGCGGGCTCGCCGCCCCAGCAGCAGGTGGCCCATTGCTGCCTAATGAACACCGCAATCTGTTACTATCGCAGCGGTGCTTTTCACCAGACAATTAGGCGACTAAGCATGTCATTATTCCAGGCCAACAAGAAGAGCCTCTTCTCTAATTTCATCTTTTCATTCCTGTTTACTCACCCACACTCCCCTCATTAACGAGAGATTTTCCAGTCCATGCTAATTGGTTTCAATAACATTCATTTTAGTTGAAAGGAAACGATTCTGTTAATTGAGGAGCGCAGAGAGAGGAGAGAGGGAGCGAGGAGGGGGGAAAAAAAAAGCGGGGCTTCTTTTCATTTTCAAGTGCGTCCATGAGATGATGCTTTTGAAAAAGCGCTCTACAGGTTCAGAGCTAATGAAATTAAGTGATGCCGGCCGTGGCAAAAAGGAAAGCCTAAATTAAAAGCAATTTATTTTCATTGAGGCATGTGGCACTGTTCGGGCACAATTAATGGGCTGAGCGCAGACAGAGAGATATGGAGAGAGAGGGGATAAAAAAGAGACAAAGATACAAAGAATGAGTGGTGGCACAGATGAGTCAAGAGAGAGCAGAGTCTAGACCTGGACAGAAAACTGTAATGATTTATATCATTGTATTTCTAGTTCTTTTTTAAAAAACTTGCTTTGTTTGAAAAGAAAATTCAGGCGCTTGCTGTTCAAATATTTTTTAAAAATCACAAATATTGTAGATATTTGTCTGGCAGAGTAAAACTGTGTGTGGCTCGCCATCAGAACAACTACAGTCAGAGCTAAATCATGTTATAGAAGGAAGCGTTTGCAATGGAGAAGGCATCAGCTTCTTATGAAAATGTTCATTTAATAATGTTTGGTTGAAAATGACTGTAGAACATTACACTTCATCTTTTTATTTATTAACATATCATTTAATTTCTGACATATTTTTTTCAGTAATTAGATTATCATGACTATGCTTTGCCCATTATAGAATTTCCATGATCATCTTAAGTTCGGAGAATAATTTCACCACAAGGAACATTTAGTAGCTGTTCTTGAGCTTTTGATGCTATCAGATGATCTTCATCAGTAGACGAATTTGCTTGGTTATCGTGGAAATACATAGTCTTTATTTTGAGCAATTAGTGATTCCTTGATTACATTAAATAAGAGCAGATTTTAAATGAAGGCAAAGTTGATTAAATATTGGTCAAATTTAATGATAACTGAGCGGTGCATCTGTAGATGAGGATCAAGAGATCTGATTAAAGGTTCAAGAGGAGACACTAAATGGATGTTGTGGTGGAATGGTCCTCTCAGCATATAATAAAGTGTATTTAAAAAACAGGGGTGTTGAATTGAAATTAGTTAATTAAATATGCAAACAAGGACTTAAAATGCTTAGGAAAAAAAGTAAAATTGTATACAATTTCATGACTGTGCAAATTGATGTAGATCATATTATGATCAAAAGCTCCAGTACAGATACTGATTAGACCATGTGGGGACATTTTCTCATTTGCGTAGTCAAGAATGAACTTTGAACTTAGTGACTCATAATTTAAACATCCATTATAAAACAGAAACCATGACCTCAAAGTGCTGTCAAGTGTTAAGTCAAGTCAAATCTATGAAATCCGTGACACCATCTATCTTTAATAAAGGGAAACTCCAGAGGTAACACACATGAAATTAGGCTATAGCTTAAGATCACCACCAATGTATCTATTCTATTGGTTTGTTTCCCAGACATTTCTGTACATACAAACTACAGACGTTTATGCAATTTTTAAAATCTTCCAGGAAGTGTCAGCCCAAAGAATGAGTCTGTAGTCCTTCCCATAATACATATATCAAATCTAAAAGCCTAAACAGCAGAGCTACAGTTAGGGCCATAACCCCTCCGTGGCATTCAGACACGGTCAGTCAGCTGCCTAACCAGGCGATACGTGGTTGTTTAGTGACAGTAGAGTGAGCGTGTTAATGGTCTGTTTAAACAGCCTCAGCTGGGGGCTGCAGTAAAGAGAGAGTGTGTACATGTGTGTGTGTGTGTGTGTGTGTGTGTGTGCTTTGCAGGGTCTGGATGTGTGGCAGGTTGCAGCCTGTAAAGACATCTAAAGACCACAGGAAAGAGAGACAAGATAAAGGCTAAATGGCTAACGCTACAGTAATTATTACTGATCGATATGTTGAAAAGCAAAGAGAAAGGTAGGCGGGGGCTTGAAATGGAAAACAATTAAAAGATTTATTTGCAGTGCTGTTTGTTTCCTAGCTGAACCATCAGTATATCTGTCTCCGCCTGTGTTTCAGCCAATGAGAAACCTAACTAGTATAAAGTATGACTAAATGCCCTGCTAGTCTCCGAGGAGCTCTGAGTGCGGAGCGAGCGGGAGATCAGTGCAGTTAATTTACATAGCATTTGCATTATGTCAGGACATGAGCTACAAATAGGTATGAGTGTGTGGCTTAATTAGAAATGAGCCAGGCTTTTCAAAAACACCCTTTTGCATCATAATTGAGTCAGCTCAGTGCTGAAGTAAACGGCAGTGAGAGGGGGAAAAGATGCCTGTTTCTGACAACGCTCACAGATTATTGGTAATTTAATACACCTACCTGCTCAGAGCACGTGTATTGTTTTTATACAAAACATTTGTGTGTGCTTTGAACAACAGCACAGAAAACTGCCCTGTAATATTTAGTTCAAAACAATTAGGTATATGATAAATACTGTAGGTTTTGTATCCAGAGGGGGTTGTGTCTGTAAGGTTGCAGGTGTTTCAATATGTGGGCAGTTTGTTGACATACAGAGGTGCTTAAAAACTTTTAAAAACCGTGATGGACCACTGTTCACATCAAGAAGTCTAAAAAGCAGTTGTAAAATAGAAGGCTTAAAGTTAAAATGAAACACAAGTAACATATACAGGGTGATTATGTAGCAATTGCGGCTTTACCTTGGTTGTCTAAATACAACATTTAGGACAAAGTTTAAGGAAGAACTTATTTTACGTGGGCTACATCCACTCTAATAAGTTTTCCTGCTAAAACATTTTTTAACTAAAATTTTCTGGTTTTACATCCTGTGTCCATCCTGCACCAAAACCTTTGGAAACACTGCTGACCTTGATTTAGTCAGAAGACTCCGGGTTTGTATCTTAGACTTGATGGACAGAAACATTGTTGACCTTGTTGTCTATTCTAGCAGCTACTGAACGGTAAAATTCTGCATATTATCATGCTACTACTGCCTACAAGGGGAGGGAGCAAACACCAACCCCTGGCATGAGAATTCCCATTGTAAGTGAATGGTCATGGGATCAGTGTTCTCAATGTTTCAGTGTTTTTGTTTGAGATTATTTCTGATAGATACTTGTCTGGACAGCAATCTTTTTCATTTCAAATGAAACCCTTTTTAAATCAAAACATATTATGTTACATGTGGCTGTAGCCTAATAATTCTTTTTTACATTTAGACTTAATATTTTCATGTCTAAGAAGGAAATAAGTCATATGCTAAGCAATTTTCTCTTTTTCTTTTTATTAGAGAGAGCCTGTTGGTTTCAGTGGTTATCTTTACCAACAGTATATATCGATTTCTTTGCCATTTTCATATCTTTCAGGCTCAAGGCCCAAAAATGAATGAAATAAAATGGCATGAGATGGGAAAATAGTTCAATTTCGGAGCTGATTAACATTTGAAGTGTGGGCACTCTTCATTTCCAGGGATAAGGCTGCTGTTGCTGTCAACAATTCCCACGAATCACACCATTAGGCTCCATTTTAAGGATCAAAACCAACAATATGTTAGTCTGTCCGCAAACTTTCAAAGTCATTTTAACACATTTGGTGCAGTATTGAGCATTTACAGCTGCAAGATGCTGTGAGTGAGATTAAAATAAACAACAATACCAATTATAATCCTGATCACCATGGCTCAACTGCAGTCACACTGTGGCAAATGGACTATATCAAGGTTTAGCTTAATAAACACAATGTAATCTTTATTTCTGATTATATTAGGATGTCAGAATGACGACTGGGTTTAAAAAAAACCTTTGGCAACAAAAAAATGTGCATCTGCAACAAGCATGTCAAGGGCTCAGTGCCATTCAACTATCATACACCAAAGGATGTCATTGACAGGAGTTATTCCTATTGGTTAACAGTAATCACACAACATGTGACCTCATCTGAAGCTGTGGCCAAGGGGTCACCCTTCTGTCCCACCTGCAAACTCTCCCCACATTCATCCACCTCTCCACTTTCACACACTCTGCTCATGTGTTGAAAATGAATTTGAATGTTTTTATTCCCTGTATATGCGCACAGACTGAGTTAAGTGTGTTATGTACGGTACTTTTGCTCACTCCGTTTGTGATTACACGTGTTTTAGTGTTTGAACTTCCAAAGCGATGTTCCAAAAATGGGTATGTGTTGGGGAGCAGGGGTGTTCAGAGTACTCAGGGTTACCAAGGTTACCAAACTGAATCGTCCCCTCAGACATGGCTGATCTACATAATTTGGTGGTATCATTCACAGCGTCTCAGTGTGCGGGTGATGAATGGCACCCACAGAAGATAATATTTCTGCTTGGATGCAATAAATCTTATGTAAAGTGCTCCAACTCTTATATAGCAATGGCAGAGATGTGGTACAAAAAAAGGATACTGCTTATTTTTACTCTCCCTCCATTTCTCTTTTCTTATTTTTCCAACCTCATTGTCTTTCACGCTCAGTCGCTGCCATGAACAATGGGAAGTCCAAGTTGTTTCTCGAAGAATTTAGTTATTATCTGCAATTTCAGTCGATTCTGACAGTTAAACTACAAACGCTATATGTTTATGTACGAGACGTTTCACTTCAGTGGTATGTTTCTTTGTATACAATAAATGCACTTGCGTTCTATGGTGTGCTGATCTCCTCAGAGACGTCCTCTCTGCTGCTCCCGTACCTGTTGTATTGATCGCAGGCCCAGCCATCCCCTCACAGACAGCCCGCAGTGTCCTGCTATTACTAAACCAGCCCCTGGGTCGTGAACTTGTGACCTCCTGCTGCTCAGCGTTGCTCAGTAAGGGGCCATGACCCCCACAAGGGGCTGGGAGGCCAGGGACACTGCGGATAGCTGTTTGCGTTATTCATAGCTCCTCGATCATCATGTTCTTGCATGTGTTTATCATGCATTAGCACTTATTTAAAAAAAACAATAAAAACTGGCAACAGCTTTGTGATGGAGAACCAGACTTTGCTAGATTCTTTGTGCTACAACGAAGCTTGCAGCAAACAGAAACAGACGCGGAGTGGTTTGGATGGATGTAAACTTCTCGACAGTTGGGTTGTCTGTGCAGAAACAGAAGCATATCGTTCTGTCAGGGAGAAACTTTGCATCTCCATATTTCGTCATTTTGATTTTATTTCATAAATCAATGCTGACGGCCCCTTTCATGTCGGTCTTTGGGTGTTTGACACATGAAATATCCGAAAGTTTCCGAAGACACGATACCAACCATTGCTTATAAAAAGACATGACAGATCCTCAAAAGTGAAGCTATAACATCTCAATCGACCCTTGGTGTCCAGTTGCAGTATAGGTCATACATTTTGTCCATCCTTGTGAGCAGATCTGCCAAACTAAATAATCAAAGTACATGTAAAAATAAAAATTCCTCCAGAGGTGGTTTCTGTCGTTTTAGGTTCTCCTTATCATGTAAGTGTTTGGTTTTAAGTTATTTAATGCTAAAAAAAGGGGGTGGGATGTCATGACTGACAGCTAACCCCGACCTCTGATTGAGTTGGGCGGGTGTATGGGCGTGGCCTTGATGAGACGTCTCCATCCACGGGTCACTGTTGTGCAGAATTTTGCTCCACGAGCGCAAGATGGGGGTATCAGGGATATTTTGCCTTTAGTTTTGTACAGTGGGAGGAAGTGGAGACACGCTGTGTTGACAAAATTTTCAATTATTTTAAAGACACGGGGGTTGTTCTCATTTCCTGAAAAGTAATGGTTTTGGACATACAAGGTTTCTGCCTGACAGCAACGACATGCAAATTAAATGCGAACTGTTTGTGCCGGTTGCTGTTTAATGTGATGTATGATAACGCAGCTCTGAAAGTCAAAGTCAGAAAACGTCTATTTATTCCAAAGGTTACTAATCACAATTGTTTACTAATTAAGTTTTTCGATCTCCTTCCTCCTATTATGCCTGTTTTTAATAAGCTGAGAGTCAGGTGTACTTGACAGTAATGAATGACTGATTTTAGCTGATCGTTATTACTGCCCTCCACTTGCCTGTGATGCTCTGAGAGTGTGTGTGTGCGCATGCACGTACGCGTGTCTGCGTGTGCCGCGGCTGCCTAATAAAAGGGATAATTGTTCCATCTTTGCTTGCAGACACATAAAGCAGTGTGTATTGACTGCTGACAGGCTGTGATTCCAGTAAAGCTAATGGCTTTCTCAATTCTCCTGCTCCATCCATCAGGCCCCGAGAGCACCCCGTCATGTTTTCAATTAATGAAGAGAAAACCATAAAAAAGTTAAAAGGCACTGTGACACAGTGGACGACACACTCAGGCAAGGGCACACACGTAGAATTTGTAATCACCAAAATGAAATACGAACACAGGCGCACACAAAAACAGAGTAACAGTTTTAAAAAAAGAACCAAACTTGAGACTTGAAAGCTCTCACAGCTTTTTTTTTTTAAAAACCATGACACACACAGGCAGCAAAACAATCATATCTGTTGTTTGCTGTGGGTTTGAAGCTTGCCTGTGTCTCAACTTCACACCCTCAGCTTGTAATCATAATGTATATGTATTCTGGTGGCAGGCCTGCTTAGTTTGGGTGCAGCTTGCTGGCTTTATGTAGGAGATAAAGGGAAACTTCCGATCTGCCTGGGTGAGCGATAGTAAAGCCCTCCAATTCAGGCAGGAAATTATGGAGTAAGTGGCTTGGTGGCTGATAGTCAAATGAAGCCACGGCGGCTGGATGCCTGCTCTAATTAACCGGCTGGCAGGTTTCTGCGAAATCGGGATTACCTACCGGCTAACCTGATGACAAGACTGGGGTGCACACAGGGGTACAAACAAGCACATGGCCTGAAATATGAAGGACAATGAATGCACACACATGCACAAAAGTACAGACAAAAACTAACAGGCATGCACACAAGCTCACACAAATCAGCAGATACCTAAAACTTGTAGTTTGTGCAATAAAAATCTCATTAAGATGCTTTCTTACCAACAAAACAATGCTCTAGCAGTATTCTCCAATGTTATGATTTTTAAAATGAGATCAAAAAAGCAACAGAAAACATAAACTTAGTATTTTCAAACTCAGTCAGCAGAAGAAGCCATTTTCCACAAACAATCCTCTCTCTTGCCTAATGACGTCTCATGTCTGAAGATCAGCAATATAACACTCACATCATCAGGCGCTTTACAGAATTAATTTTAAATGACTGACAGTCTTTTATATGCACATCACTAATGTCTGTAATTCTCTATTACTTATAGAAAATGGGGAAAACGGTGTTAGTAGAACAATCAAGTGAACAAAAAACATCTAATTCAAAATGTGTGGGATTTACTGATCACTTGAATAAACAAATAAAAGCTGTACTGTGTTTGAGGTACCTACTGCAATTTGTAAGTACTCAGGTCAAATCATTTTTGTGCCTATAGAGTTTACAGTTACAATACTGGGAAACAGGAGATTACTGTATATAAACTGTTAGAGAAGGCGTATGGTGACCAGCGAAGAGGAGATTTATGCCTCTTCATGTGTTTAATTTGCTGGTCTAAATCACCAGTGATGTGATGTGAAAATAAGCTGGGAAAAAAAAACCAAGTCACAGTGATACAAGTGCTTTCTGGGAAATGTTCAACAGGACTGCCACATTCCTGAAGTCTGCTGGCAGTGTTTAGTCCACAAAGGCAAATAAAACATGCATCTCCACTGCTGGATCTTGCTGGAATTAATCAGGAAAAGTCCTTACAGAGGTTAGAGTTAGGGTTACATCATTTACTTAAATATTTGTAGGGTTGTTTTTTGGTTTTTTTTTGGCACATAAATGTTTGACACGCCCCAACCACAAGAGCCTGCACATGTGAGTACTCTTGATTTGCTACAATGGGAGTTCACACCCAAGGCCCCTCTGCTTCCTGACCAGTAATAAGTTTAATAAGATGAAAATATAAAGCGGGGAAAACGAGAAGTTAACTTGGTGAGAATGACTCGATAGAAATCACGAGCGTTTTTGCGCTGCGCCTGCACGCCTCTTCACTTAAACCAAACAGAGCTGAAGGTGAGAGAGCTACTGGAGGATACATGAAGACGGCGTAATCATGCGTGGGAGTGAGATATAACCATTGCTTGTCAATCATCATCAAGCGCCCTTCTTGGTGCTCGCAGTTTGACTTTCCTCATCGTTCGGGATAAGTTCCAACACGACACACTTGCAGCTTTTTGAATTTGACGTAGTTATTTTTCACTTTGCTTGTGCATGTTGAATGTGACACATACCTTACTCCGTCTCACTAACACACAAGCATTTTCACAGCAATGTGTTTTCGGAGGGGAGAAAAGGAGGAATGGCAGCTGAGGATAAATGCATTTTTCATTATTATAGATTCTCTCCACTTCTCCGCTGGCAGCGAGAGCAACCTCTGCTTAAACATCTCTTCTCTGCCCCTCGGCGCTT
>JAQFJB010000023.1:15413480-15424387 GCA_029874875.1 Naso minor
CAGACTTAAAAAAAAACAAAACACTAACAAAAATACATTTTACATTTTCACAACCTTTTCCATCAAAATGATGCACATTAAAAAAGTCATGTGCAACCCTTTTTGGTTTCATCCTTTTTCTCCCTCATTATTTAAATGATGACCTCATGACAATAATGAATATGCATTTTGCGAATATTCGACAGTGAGATTGGCAGTCGAATCAGGCTCATTAAGTCGAAACATTCAACTAAATTTGAACTTTAAAGCTTATCCACTGTATTCCAATTAATGAGGCAGCATTAAGTGTTGCGGTGGTGTATGACGAATAAAAAAAGAGGAAAAACAGGCTCAGCTGAAGTGTAAGATCATGTGTAAAATCCCAAAAGGAAACAAATTGGTCACAGTAAACGATGGCAACCAATTTGAAATGAACAAATCACTTGAAATCATCATTTTGAAATTATCGCTACCTATTTTAAACTGAAGATATTTCTCTCCCCACACTTAAAACAGATAACGTCAAAAGGCATTAAATCAGAGAGATCTGGGCCTACTTCCAAACTCAACATGCTACAGTTAGCTCCAGAAAACTCAAAGATATTTTTTGGCTGAAATCCGATGTGAACAGCTTCAAGTAGGACTCAAATAACTGCCATCTTTCCCACATGATGTGAATGCAGCATTAAATGGAGCAGGTGTTGCAGGTGTTGCAGATCTGCTCTGGGCCGCCTCGCTCGCTGAGCCTTGCTCAATGCGGGCACTGTTAAGTGAGTGCGTAATTCCAGCTTCAGCAGCTCCTCTGGCTGCTTCCCTTGGACGATTACGCCAGCGGGGTTTACTTAAGGATGGGAGCGTGACAGCAGCTGGAATGCCTCTGCTCTGCCCACGGAGGACGGGACACAGGTCACACCAGCACTACAGTTACACATGCCTGGGCAGCGCTGTTTTACCAAGCAGCTCAAATGGACCATGGATCAAAGGGGCTCATATCCAGCCTGGCTACACATACTTCCATTAATTGTGTGCTGCAAATGTCCTGTAAAATGTTTGCATCTAATTTATACTTCAACACTTTAAAAAAAAATGCAAATTGTTATTACTATTTAATTATTATAACATTTTTTCATGCAGTAGGGACATCAGTTGTGTTACCTGTTATTACCTTTGGAAACAGACACATAAGGGATGAGTGTTAAATAATTCTGTAGTTTTGTTATTTTATTGCTGTTGTATTCGGGTGTGAATATTACAAGATTCATGCTAAAAGACTGATATACAATATATGTTATATAACACCAAAATCATCAAATTACCGAAAATTTATACCGATGTCAAAACTAAGTAAAGGCAAAGTTCATAGAAATCTCACTCTTTATGCTTTTGTGCTTCTTCTGTGTGTGCGTGTGTGTGTGTGTGTGTGTGCGTGTGTGTGTGTGTGTGTGTGTGTGTGCGTGTGTGCATGACTCATCCATGTTCTACTAATTTCTCATAATAACTTTTTTTACTGTTTGGGGGCATTTGGAGACATGCCTCTTTAGCCACTGCCTGCTAGAAATACCTAATCTGAACTGAATGATGCTACATTATAACATCACGTATTCATCCTTCATTTTGTAAGACTGTGGAGAGTATGTGTGTTTCCCTCCACCTGTTGTTTAAATTTGGTATTTTGTGTGATTTGTTGCCTTCACAGTTTCTGACTGGAAAATCTCTTTCATAAATATAAATCTCAGGTTCCTTTTGGTGCAATTTGGTTCTGCACGCTGACGTGTTTCTGGCTAAAACGGGCTTCTAGGTGGGAACTTGTTGAAGATATTGACTGACGTTCACAGTAGCTAATAGGGCTGAATATGCGCTATTGACTGTAGCAAGTAATGCTAATTGAAACAGCCTCATCCATAGATATAGAAACGCTGATACCTCTTGACCACTGCTCGATGCTCACTGCGATTCGTCAGCATGGGCACCATACTGGGGAAGTCAAGGTCCCCTACTGCACAAATATATGTTTATTGTGAGATGCAGATTTTACTAAATCGGCCACAACTCGCAATTTTCACAAGGATTTCCATGAAATTTGTTTTGTTATGAACATCGGAAAGTGAACATGGTTACTCGTTGGCATTAATTTTAGTTACTGGAGGCGAAAACATTAATCTTTTGAAGAGCCACAACACTGAGACCTGCAGGCTCCAACCTATGAATGAGCATCATCCAGTGATGGAGTGTAAGTAGCCTGCTGTTTGGAGGTACTAATACTTTAGGTTGCTCCAGTTTTTCCATTTTCTGCGACTTTATACTACCATTCCACGACATTTAGGAGGCAAATATTGTACTTTTACTTTGCAGATCACAAAAGATCACCCTTTTCAGCTAGAGGAAATAAGTTAATAAAAGTGTAGCCCTGACTGGCTAAATAAAAAATATTTTGATATATCATAAGATAAGATGTCAAATGAGATAAAATGTCAAAATTATATTACAAGTCATAATTAAATAAATGAATAAATTAAAAAGTAAATTAATTAAATCAAATAAAATTATATGAGAAAAAAGTGAGAAAGTTATAATTATGAGATAAAGTTTGAATTTTGACCTCATAATTTTAATTTTTAATCTCTTAACTGGATTTTATCCCATACGTTTTTATTTATATTTCATTATTTTTATCTTTATCTCAGAATTTTGACTTTCTAATCTAATAATTATTAATTTTTTCACAAGCTAATTTTCCTAATACTTTTTAATCTCATCATTACAGTTTTTTCTATATGTATGACTTTCAGTATAATTTCAACATTTTATCTCTTTTCATTCATCTTTATTTATGACTTTTATCTCACAATTCTGAGTTTTTATTTTCTAGTTTTTCTTTTTATGTCCTAATTTCAACTTTTCCCCTCATTGTTATTTTATTGTTACACGTAAGTATTTGTAGAATTTACTTTTACTTGTACTTTTAAAACTTAAGTAGGCCTACATTAATGGCCCAAAAATTACTTTTGATACTGAAGTACATTTTATATCAGATACTTTAAGACCTTTACTTGAATACTGTTTGTATGTGTGACTTTTATCTTGGTTTTGTCAGAGTAATATTTTACCATGATATCTTTTCTTTTACTCAAGAAGGCCTATGACGTTTGGCTTTCAACAACACTGGCAATATCAGCTGTAAAGTGAGAATAAAAATGTCTCGATTGCTGTACATTTTTATGAAGTCCCTGGCTGCTTGTTTATGTATTAGCCTAAAAATTAAATCAACTCATTAATAAAACGGCAAAATTATTATTTTTTTGGTTAGAGAAGAGGATCCAGTTAATTTGCACAGTTTTCATTACACAATGAAGCAAATTTTGTAAATCTCAAATATTTCATCATTATATCATTGCATGTTTGTTGTGGTACTTTAGTATTTCCAACTCATGCAACTCCATACTTCCACTACAACACATTGAAGATTTATTTATTTATCATAAAATATATCAAAATATTTCAAAATAATAATGCTGAAAATATTTATTTATCGAGGCTGTGCTTTCATCGATTTATCTCTTTAAGTGACACAAATGGGATTTAGTAGATACAGCATGTGATCTGCAAAGTAACCATCTAAAGTTGTCAAATAAACGTTGTGGAGTAAAAGTAGAATATTTCCCTCCTAAATGGTGTGGAATGGAAGTATAATGTAGCGGAAAAAATAAATACTTAAGTAAAGTACTGCTACCTTGTACTCCGACTGTACTTGAGTAAATGTTGTTACACTCCATCACTGGATGATGCTCATTCAGAGGTTGGAGCCTGCATGTCTCAGTGTTGTGGCTAGTCAGTTAAATACTGAGCTGATTAACTGAAATTACTTCCAATAATTACCTTTCAGATGTTCATAACAAGATAAATTTTATGGAAATCAATTCAGAATTAGGGGGTTTTCAGCCGATTTTACTAGTGAAATCTGCATCTCTCAACACGCAGATATTTGTTTATCAGCAGATCATGGCCCCCCACTCAGACGCACCTTCAAACCGGGCACGCAGTATCTCCGTTTCTGTATCTATGGCCTCACGTCTGTTGTGGAGGACTTCTTGTTGCCACCCTCACCTACGCCTGTGGATTTTTCCAATGAATTGGACAGGGATGAAATGGAGGAAGAAAACAATCATAATGTTTTTTGAGTCAGGCCATGCCATGTCCTTTTTTCAATATTCTTGCTCTGTATGTCTCACCAATTCCATGTACTTAATGTATATCTGTACTGTGTATCCTATTTCTTACTGATTGTGTAAATCGTGACCTTCTCGATTTCAAACTACTGGGTTCTGGTTTAGACGGCAAATTTTATAATGCACTTAAAGCTCTTTATGAGTCTCCGAGCGCATGTGTGCAGGTCAGCGACTACAGAACTGATTTGTTTCCGACACCATTTGGTGTAAAACAGAGAAATGTGTTCTCTCCCACATTGTCTGCCATCTTAAAAATGATTTAGCATTAGAAATTAAGCATGCTGCCATGGGTGTCAGATTGGATGATTTGACAGTAGGCACATTATTATACGCGAAAAGAGAAGTGATCAGAAAGTGATCTTCAAAGTTTGTTGAATATTGTATGCAGTTGGTGTAGAAAACAGAGATTGAAGATTAACAAAGATAAAACTTAGATTATGTATTTTTGACAGAAGACGAGGCTACAATCTAAGTTCAAATTTAATTTTGGTTCAATTCATTTGTCATACACTCACCATTATAAACACTTAGGATTTACTTCAGATGACCATCTTACTTTTGGGAAAGTAATACAAGTCCTTTCTGACATAATTATTCATGGACAAAGGAGGTCCTTAAACACAGATTTAAGGTTATGGAATGATTATGTCAGGCATGATTAATGTGAATTAATGCATCATGTGAAGTCCGATCTCTGTATGTTAAATTAGATTCTGTCATTTCTCAGAGGCAGGTTACATGGCACAAGTTTTTCGCATCAAACGAAACACTTTTGTTGCGGTTCGGCCTTCCTTTTACATGAAAACGGCGTGCTGGCGCCCCTGAAACTGCGAACGTTTGACCCAAGGTTCCAGAGTGAAATCTTTTGAAACTGCAGCCTTCTTTCCAGCTGTGTAATTTGGCAAGCGGAGTGCCTGTGAACGCAGTGATGACGCTAATTCTAATGCTAGCGCAAGTCATTGCACTGCGCTCAAGCCAAAACCATACTTTAATTAACACTCCGCTGTGCACCAAAAGCAGGTTGAATATGGCGACAGACTATTGAGGTGAATTTGAGTGTTTGTAGCATAATTTTAGAAGTAAAACTACAGCAGAATTTCTTCAATTTGTGGCTGCTTAGGGCTTAGCAGCAACAGGAAGTAAACAACCTTGGCAGCTTCAAAGGTACGTCATTACAAACTTAACACCACCGACTACTGGCCTATCATGCGTACTACAGTGCTTTCGATTGTTACTGTAAAGGCGTTTTTTTAAATTTTTTTTTAAATTATCTTTTTATTTGGAAAGGCATATTTCTAAAACAGACTGTTTACAGGTTTCCTTGTCCTTATCAGGATATACATAACACCATCACCGTCCATTCATACCTTGTCTTTATATAGAATCCATGTTACCCTTCCAGGATTTTCATGTCTTTGTGAAGGCGGACATATTTTAACGATGCAAAGAAAGGACCTTTCTGTTTTTAGTATGGCTTCTCCTATGTAAACGTGGCTCAAGAGGACATTCTTTCTCCACAGACGCAGCTGTGCTCTGACCATGGCCACAGTCCACTGATGAAGAAGGTGTTTGAAGTCCACCTCTGTTTCCTTCGAATCAATCAGTCAGAGACGGCGCTCAAGCAGGTCTTCACTTCCCTGCGCACCTTCATCTACAAGGTGGGAGGGATGTTGGTTCCCTGTGTAAAATCGCTTTTTAGTTGTTTGTTATGGTTGAAGTTGTTTACTGTAGATGATGACCTGTTTGTCTTTTTCATCCTCTAGTTTCCCTGCACATTTTTTGAGGGCCGCGCTGACATGTGTGCTGCTTTCTGCTACGAGATCTTGAAGTGTTGCAACTCAAAGCTGAGCTCCATTCGCAGCGACGCAGCCCATCTGCTCTACTTCCTCATGAAGAGCAACTTTGACTACACAGGTCGCAAGTCATTTGTCCGGACACACCTGCAGGTGGGACTTACAGCACTAACTAGCTTTCACATTCGCTTTACATAACGGCATTGTTCTGAGCTACTGGTGACTCAAGGCCATGTTTATCAGTTTAAAGCTGTTGTTGGTAACTTTGGGGTAAACATCAATGACTTCTTGTGTTCTATTTGGAAAAAATGTCATAATACCCATAGACAGCTATTAGTAAGTCACATGGTCTGAGAGCATGACGAGATATCTGTGGTATCTCATGTCTCTGTAGTCATGACTGATAAAATCCTCTCACTCCCGTTCTGTTTGCCCAATCAGTGATGATCTCTGTACTCTTTTTCCTGATTGGCCAGTCTGTGCTGTGCTTCATAGCGACAGGGTCCGTTCAAACTGATTAGCTGTCCGTGCCTTACGCTCTGATTTACCTCTGCCGACAACAGAGTGTCTACAACCGACATTGTCAGACAGCTCAAGCTCGAGCTGAGACAGACCCGTTTTCTCTGCTGCAGTTTTCCTTGCTATCATTTCATCTCGGTTTAAAGTGGACTTAAAAGAGAGAGTGACAAAATACAAAATAAAAATGTGAGCCAGAGGCAGCGGCTGCTGCAGAAGTGCCTCCCAAGGAGTCTCATGCTACAGCTAATGCTAGCTTGTTAGCTCGTTAGCAGAAGTTACCAACTGCAACTTTAAAATACAGGCTTAACATTTTTTGTCTGCTTGATACTTAATGAATTTGTCTTTTATTCATGAGGATCGCTAATAAATATTTTTCAGTTGTTGACGTGAAAGAATTTTACAGTAATGATGCATTGCTGCGTACTGTTTTTAGCTCAGAGAGCCCAACTGTAGTACATGGCTAAATACATTACATTTTTGGATTCTTCATTTCTGTGACTTATGTCAACTGTTTATTGAGAACCACACCTCCCAAATCCCAGATAAACATGTACACACACCCTCCACTTCATCATCCAATACCTTGACCTTGTTCATTGCAAAACGACTACCACTTTAATAAATTTACATTTGGGGATTTAATAAGGTCAGAAGATAGGAAAAAATATTTGTATTTTGCAGTTATTATTCTTACTCTATACACACATACAGCATTCAGGTCTGTCGGACCTCAACAGTGATGAAATAAAGCCAAGGTCAATGAAAAAACATGAGTAAAATAAGATTTAATAGTTCTCTGTCTGTCCCTTGTTTAGGTGGTGATTGCTGTCAGTCAGTTAATAGCTGATGTGATTGGTATCGGAAGCACCCGCTTCCAGCAGTCTCTGTCAATAATCAACAACTGTGCCAACAGTGACAAAACCATTAAGGTCAGAAATTCTTCTATGTGCATAATTATCTTTTACTTTGACAGTAGAAAATATGTTCTTATCTGTTAGTAACATAACCGACTGTTCTAATATTTCTGTCCTTTGTAACAGAACACAGCTTTCCCATCAGATGTGAAGGACCTGACCAAACGTATCCGAACAGTTCTGATGGCCACAGCTCAAATGAAGGAGCACGAGAAGGATCCAGAGATGCTGGTGGATCTTCAGTACAGTCTGGCCAATTCCTATGCCAGCACTCCCGAGCTCCGACGCACGTGGCTGGAGAGCATGGCGAAGGTTCACGTCCGCAACGGTGATCTCTCAGAGGTAACTTTTAAGAACTTCATACTTCAAACACTTTACAAATGCTTCTGGATGAAAGTATCTCCTTAAATTTGATGGTAATGTGTCTGCCTTTCCCTCAGGCTGCTATGTGCTACATCCACATCTCAGCCCTGATTGCTGAATCACTGAAGAGGAGAGGTCAGTGCCGACATGCTGCTGCTCCAACTTTACTTTTAGCAGCATGATTTGTGTGTTGATGCGTATGTGCAAATATTTGTGCACATGCAGAGCTATGATGTTGCGTGCTATAGTGTGCGTCATTGCAGACGTGGTAACTTCTAACCAGAAAGTGATCACAGCCATCTTTTTGTCAGCCTGCAAACCACTGTTTCTCTCTGCTAACGTGGTAATTGCAACTCTCAGTCTTTCATATCATCACGGGGGTTGATGTGTGTGCCTCAAAGTAAGCACATGATCTGAGTGATTTGAATCAGGAACTTCAAGGGAATGAAGTCAGATAGTGTAGGTCTGTCTTTGCATCCAAATACCTTTCCATACCTCTAGCAGCAATAGAAACTGATGTCTGCACATTTCTGCTGTGGTTCATGTTCCTCTCCCTGCAAATCTTTTTCTTCCTGTGTGCATGCTTTCTCATTTAAACCACAGCATGTGTCTGTCTTTCGCTGCACGTCCGACATCTCTTTGCATGCACTTTACGCACTGAGCCTGTGTGCCAAAGGCTAGCATAGCATGCCAGCAGCTCTGCTGATCTGTGAGCCTTGTCCTTGAGCATTAAAAGGCAAAAGCAAGTGGACGTGAACATTGTAAACCTCCTCCTCCTCCTTCACTCCCACCGAACAGGCTACTGGAGAGCTGACAAGGCCAGGATGTCCAGTGTGTCCCCTGAGGAAAGCCCTGTCTTTAACTGTAGCTCCCTACTAACTACCTCCCGAGATCAAGACAGTGAGTGTGTGCGCCTGGGGCCTGATGGGTGGTGGGGTTGGGAGTTCAGAGCGCAGTGATGGAGAGACAAGGGTCTGCGGGAGGGAGGGGTTTGTTTTTCTTGCAGCTGAGTGGAAGGTGTCAATATGGACAGGTAGATTCAGGGACATCTTCTCAAATCTTAACCACTCCACTGTTGGATGAGAGCAGTTAAATGTTTCAAGGGCCGCTGTTCTTGCCTTAATGATATGAGATTGTGTCAGGTTATCACTTTGACTGCCACTGTTTGACCTTCTCTGTTCACTCAAGTCTCACTGGATGAGATGTTCAGTGTCACTGGGGTTTGATACATAGCACGCTCACATTTGATATGTTTAATTTTTGCTTATTTTTGTGTCAAAATGGAATGCTTGACACACTAGCAAAAACGTGTGATGTTTTATAGGAAATGTACAGCTTTTAAAATACATTCACTGATATAATTTCACTTCTCTGAAACCCCAGCGTCGTTCTCTATGGGCTGGGCAGCGTTTATGTGCATCACCCCGAATGTGAAAGAGGAGGGTGCCATGAAGGAAGACACTGGCACACAAGACACACCCTACACTGAGGTCAGTGTAAGCCTGTAATCTTTAAACTTCAAACGACATGTTTTACTCTTTATAGTAGCATTTTTAATCGTAATTTCCACTTAGTGTGATGTGCTGTTGGCATGGCAGGAAGTGGGTTTCCCTCTTCTCTCTAATATTCTTCCCGATCCTGCGGTAATATTTAGGACACCCTGGTCGAGCAGCTGGAGCTCTGCGTCGACTATCTGTGGAAATCAGAGAGACACGAGCTCATCGCTGACATCAATAAACCAGTGATCGCTGTCTTTGAAAAGAGAAGGGATTTTAAGGTAACTGTTAACCCTTCTGCTGCTTGTGTCGATGTGCGCATATTGAGCCTAACCTTACATTACTGTGTGTGTGTGTGTGTGTGTGCCCACAGAGGCTGTCTGAGCTGTACTATGACATCCATCGCTCCTACCTCAAGGTGACTGAGGTGGTAAACTCAGAAAAGCGACTCTTTGGACGTTACTACCGTGTAGCTTTCTATGGGCAGGTGAGTTCATCAAAACTGTGCACACACTCTGTGAAATACACTTATGGCTTCTGATGTCACAGCAGAACAAGTTACTGAAACTCTGTGGCTGCTGCTTTCACAGACAGAATTTGGTACAAATTGCTACAATAAAACACAAAATGGATCCAAGCACAAAGAAACTACAACCTTGCAAACACGCCCTACTCCACAGCCGGGATTTTTTTTTTTTTAATGTATTTATAAGATAGGAATCAGCAGGAACATTTTTTCAATAAGACACTGTTTGTGCAGAGAGACTTTTTGCAAATCATTTGTAACGCTTTGTGTGTCTCAAATATAAGGGCAGGAGTCAAGATCTCAATACATCTGCAAATAATCCAGAACTATTATCATAGCAGGATGCTACCAGGGGTATGTGGAAATATAGCTTTTATTTTATTTTGGAAAACCAGCTCTTTATAAGTGGTGAAGGCATGTTTGATTGCAGCCTGGTTTCTGTCTTTGAACCACTGGGTTTATCTGTGGAGACGGTTTTTAAGAGCCTGGATCCTTGACACAGTTTCCTGTTTGTTAATGAGGGATCATGTTTCCATGCAGGGATTTCAGAGCTGTGAAGTGAAGAAAGAGTTTAAAAAGGATGATAATGAGAGAATTAAATCTTCTCACTCTTGGTAAAAAGGTGGAGAAAAATAAAACGCTGTCAGTGAGACGTGGAGGTGGAAAGATAAGGAGACCAGATTAATTTCACTGAGTCAGTGTCCTCACTTTCTCTGTCTGCTCTTTTCTTCTTCTTTTTTTAAATTATATTCTATATCAAGATTGCGGTAAGTTCTGTATGTCCTTGATTTTTCCATTTTCCTCAGAGCTAACCACTTTTACCTCTCTTCTCCTTCTTACCACTATTAACATCTGCTGCTCTCACCCTTTGAAGGGTTTGTGTCAAGCTTGCTGTGGACCATTTTACTTCCCGTAATCTTCAACAAAGTTGTTTCCTCCCTAAACATTAAGAAGAATTGGTGTCAAACAGGACAGGAAGATGCTCCTAATAAACCTCATTCACCTGTGACATTTGACTCCAATGCTGCTTTGAAAATGACCTGAACTCTCCCATCCAGAACTAAACACTGGCACCCTGTCAGGGCTCAGTT
>JAQFJB010000023.1:15445390-15456796 GCA_029874875.1 Naso minor
CACAGAATCCAACTTAATACTGTTCTAAGCAATTCACTAATCAGAGCTCAGATGCAGCGACACTCACAAGCTCATTAGTCGCAGCTCCTCCTGTAGAGCTTGCAGCAGCTCCGACAGCTCCTCCTCACTAGCGGATGAAGAAGAAGAGGAACTGTCTGAATGCCTCAGACTACCTGTCTCGTAGCTCTTTGCGTTGTTAGAGAGGACATGGCTGTTGCAGAGGTGCGGCTGGTGTCGCTTCAGCAGAGACAAAACCGACTGGACGTTCGCTCGGACTGAGTGGCTGCAGCTCACTGACTGAAAGACATGCAGGAGAGGAGAAAGAGAGATGAAAAGTGTGAGGGAGGAGCGGCATTAAAAATAAAGTATCATTTTATTTCACCTCTGAAATAACAAATGCATGCATGCCCACACTACCGTTCCAGCGACAAAAGGTACATCTCTGAGGCTCAGTCTATAGTGTGGCTGTGAGTAGGAAAACTGAGGTGGTGAAGACTTCTGTAAAGAGATAAACACCATAACAGTAACAAGGAAAATACTTATTTGGGAATATTAAGTATAAATACCTCAAAAACACAAAATTCTTGATGACACCAAGCAGTGAAACGAAAGCTATTCTTATTTTTCAGATAAAAACAAAATCAGAAACAGGAACTTCCATCCATTTTACACTATAAGAATTATCATGATATCCCAACAAAGGTACTAAAATTCCTTTCTACTTGATTTAACTTTTAACTATTCACAACAAACAGAAAACATTAAAACTGACTCCATGATGTTCTTTACCTTAAAACTGGACTTTTTCTCTCTGTACTGTCTGGACAGGTGAGGTGACACAGACTGCAGCATTATCCTATTGGCCTCCAAGCCTGTCTGGAGCTGAGGAACACACCCATCAGAATCGATGTGCAAGTGTGTGTAGAATGTAAATTTCAACATTTACATTTAGCACAAAGCAAACAAGATGCAAACAATAGAGTAGTGCTGTGTTACACAACAATTTCTGCAGGATTTTGTGCTGATAAACATTACAGCAACCTGTGGACAGGTAGAAGTTGGGCAGTACTGTGTATATGACTGATGTAATGAGCCACAAATAAGACACAAGTGTTAATAAACTGTATATTACAGCAGCTTTCACTACAGTTGATGCATGGAGGTGTAGAAAGTGTAAGAAACCATCAATAGTGAGAGCAAGCTGGCGAAGCTACAGAGAAATACAAATGAAGCTTTGTCACCTGATTGGCTTTATCCTGGACCAGCTTTCTCTGGTGCTCCTCCTCCTGTAGTTTCATCTCCAGCTGGCGAATCTTCATCTGACATATTCAGAGATCATCGTTATCGAAGTAATAAGCGTTAGATAAGATTTTTTCCTCATGTCAGTGCCCTTAGAAACTGGAGCTGAATCAGGTTTTCGATCCACAGAAGTGACTTTTTCCTCACAAAAATTAAGGAAAAAAAAAAGAAGCTATTCTTAATAAATAAATATGTTCTATTATGTTTTCTGCCCTTTTAATTAACTTGTGACTCCCTTAAGAAGTATGTGTGGAACCCAGTGATGGTGCTGACCCAGATTTGGCAACCACAGCTCTGAATTCTTGGAAAATGTTTGCCTTTTGGCCCTCAAGAAAATATTTATCAATATATCAACCACTTAAAGAATTAGTTTCATCTAGTTTGCTCAGATTTTTATAATATCAGGCAATATCTACTCTGACATTTTAGTGCATCTTTGTGTGTACCTCTGCATTGTTTTGTGTGCGTGTAAGACGAAGATACTCCTGCTCCAGTCGCTCCAGCTTCTCCAACTGGGCACGCTCAGCCACTGGGTCAGATTGTTGATCAGCGGGCCTGGCTGTCTCCATGGAAACATGAACCTGTGAAGAACAAAAAATACAGTTATACAAAATCTCCTTTTACACACACACACACACACACAGGTTTATAACAACGATATGTAACTTTACTGTGACCCTTGGCTGAGAAAATGAAACTTAAGGTGCACATTAATGTGTTGCACAAAGCAGCAATTTTGGTAAAATTGGGTTACATTTAATGAAGAAAATGTCCTTTAGTTTCCCCTGATGTCCTACAACTGCTCTGCGTCAACTTGTGATTCACAAAGGTTCCTGAAAGCAACATGTAGGCTTCCTGCAGACCGAAGCTGCAGTCACTGTTACATATTGTTGCTTTAACTCAAAAAGATTCACGCATGTAGTGGGTTTTTTGTATTTTCAAGGGGAGAGTATTAGAGTCCAAATCACAGTCTATGACACTAACTGTGGGTTTAACCTGCTCTTTGAGCAGACTGGTCCTGTCTGCCTTGGCATTGCGCAACATCCTTCTCATGTGGTCCAGCTGTCGCTCCAGCTTCACACAGCGAGACTCCGCAGCAGCCAGGTGGGTGATCAACACTGTGGTTGAGATAATGAGACACCATCATAAAATGAAAGACGAAGAGAAAATATAAGTAACACCAACACTGCAGTTGGTACACGTTATTCGTGCACCCACCTTGATTGCAGCTGGACGGGCCACTTATCTCTCTTACTGTGTCCGTCTGACCATTTGTCATCTGCGTGACTTTATCACTCTGCAGATGTGGGCGTGATGCATCTCTCCCCATAGCGTGCAGGCTGAGCTCTGTGTGTCCTTTCTCCAACTCCAACCTCCTGATCTTTTCCTGGAGGTTCCTCAGTGCAGACAGGATTGCTGCACATGCACACACGCACACAGATGGATGGTGTGTAAGAGTTTAGATATACATGAATCATACACAGATATCCTGACAGATTTCAATCATCCTTAGAGCATGACTATAGTCAAGGGTCAAGGTGTAATCCGATATGATTTTTAAGTTTGGATGGAAGAACAGGTGAGTTGGACGGGGAATTAGAGAGGATCATGTGAAAGAATGAAGAGATGTGTCACTGTTCATGTGACATTCAAGTAGCGTGGCATCATGTTGCACATGCTGTAACCATGGAGCTCTGAATCACCACAATACCGGAATGGAAACTTTGCAAAGAGAAAAAAACCTTTATCCCCTTGCAGAAACACACACACATGCAAAATTTAAAAGTACCTGCACTGCAGGTCTCTGGGAACGCCTTGCTGGGTGATGATGGGAGCCGGGACTGCTGTGTGTGATGTGTGCGTGTTTGGGGTGTGTGTTGCACAAGTGTGTTGATGAAAGGACGGTGAGCAGGATACTCTTTGTAAGATGGGAGTGACAGGCTGTCAGACACTATTCCACTGGCTGCTGCTGCTGGTGGCAGTGAACTGAACTCCTGCAGGTAAACAGGGCTAAGTGTTGAAAAGCATCCACAAAACATATTTCCAATACAGACATCAATAATGTATCAGTAATTGCAGTGGTAGTAGCTGTCTCATCATAATCAATTGACAAAAAGCGAGGTACCAGAATAATGTGAGCTTAACGCTTAAATTCCAACTAGAACTAAAATTAATATTACATTTGTTTGTGCTGCTCAACACAAAAACAACACACAGAATTTAAATTTCAGTGACGTTATTCTCTCTAAGTCTGCAACATCAGCGGGTCTGAGTTGTAGCAACCGCTGCTAGGTAGCTTTCCGTCTAGGTTAGCTTAATATAAACCGTTGAAAGAACCTTTATTCGGCTTCTCAAGTCAAATTACGCAAAAACCAGTAACGTAAAGCTACCTTCTCCCGCGTAGCATCAGCAGCGACTGTTTTTGACACAGTCTCCATTGAAATGCAGCCAGTCCAGTCTGCCTCGCTTGTTTTGAACTAGAAGTAAAATATTCAAAATACGCCAGCCAGTGTTATTTTCAAGTAAAGCTACAGCCAACACTTTTCTCTCACGAAAGAAAGTTTGCTAGCTTAAGCCCGTTTCTGGAGCTACCAGTGCTAACATGGGTTTGTGCAAAAGAAAACATCACTTGACAAGTCTATGAAGCCAAGGTTTCTGTGAGATATGATTGATATATCCTCGAGCCCGAGCCGTTAGAGGTACGTACGTACACTCTATTGATATGCCTATGAGGCCGCACAATCGGCGTGCCTTTACGTATAAAACAAACGCACAAGACTTGCTTACCGGAAATGTAGTTTTTCCCCAACGGAGATCCTCTAGTCTAAAACGCTGATGCTTCAGTTTAAAACTACAATAACTCACAGCCATTGGTAAGGGGCGGGGAGACCGTTTGCAAGACTTGCCGGGAATTTTAGTGAAAGTTTACCGATTCTGGGAGGTGGGTTGCCAGCACCGTTTTTCCCACGTTGTAGCTTATAGCATACATATCATAATGTAGTTAGCGAACGTTTAGTAGACAATAATTCTCAATTAGGCACAACCAACATGTAAATATAAGGTTTAGCTGGAGTTAGCTATTGCTGTGCTAATAGGTTTTCAGCAGAAATGAAAGCTAACGCTAACGTTAACTTACAACGGTATCTTTGCAGGACTTTAAAGAGTTTTGTTACCATTCAGTTACAAGACGCTGTGTTTGCTACTACTTTACAAATTAATTATTAGTTAGCTATACTAGCTTTCTCCAAATTTAACACGCATAATGTAACTTTACGTCTCGTAAAACAAAGCTTTTATTACATGGCTTATTTAGTTGAGTTTTCCTGTAACGTTATTTACTGTTTTATTTCCTAGCTACGCAGACACGTTATTAATATTTGTAACATTAGCTTTAGCATCAGCAGCCTCTGACAATTTGCAGCATCTCTGCGTTGTAACTCACAATAGCTTCTGCAACTTTTTTTTTTTTTACAGGCAGACCTTTCGCTGACTACCTGTGAGGTACAAGCAGATCTCTCACCATCATGTCATCGGAGAGCACAGTGTGAGTTGGATGCTTATTTATGAGTACACCTTTTCAAACCAGATATGTTGCGATTGTGTTCATTGATAGTTTACAAAACTCCTGGAAGCACAAAAGTAACCAGGTAATGCACAGTGCAGTCAACATGGACAGGTATATCCTCTTTGTGAATAATGAAATGTATGAGCTGCATTTCTTCATAATGACTGTATGTGTGTGCTATTTGTAGGGATGATGAGGATACATTCAAGATCCTCATTGCTACTGATATTCACCTTGGCTACCTGGAGAAGGATGCCATCCGTGGCAATGACTCTTATAACACATTAAATGAGATCCTAAAATGTGCCAAGACAAATAAGGTATGTGCAAGTCAATGGACGTGTATGTGTGTGAGGGTTAAATGGTAGAATGTAGCAGTAAATGGATTTTTGTTCATGTCTTTCTACATGAATTACGATTACGAAAACTTTATTGTCCACAAAGTGGAAATTCGCCTTTGGTTCCACCATTGACATGTCTCAGAACAAAAGGACACACAGAACATGATAAAAAACATTGCAGAGTAGAAAAATATATAAAAATAGCGAACGATTATGACTGCATTTGAAGTACAGTAACCTATACAGTCATCACACAAAACATACATACCAGTTCATAAAAATACACCACACAATTATTCAAAGAACCTGCTGTGTAAACGAAACTCTCAACAAGAATAAGAAGCAGGAGTGAGGGGTAAACAGCTACCGCATTCTAGTTTTATTTATTGCATTGACAGCTTCTGGGACAAAGGACTTTTTATAGAGATTTTTCCTTGCCATCGGTAGTCTATAACGCTTCCCTGAAGGTAAAAGCTCAAATTCACTATACAGAGGATGAGAAGAATCACTAATGATCTTCTCAGCTTTACTCCTAATTAGTTCATCGTAAAGACTACTCAGCTGCTTCTGTGGCTTCTCTAAAATCTTGGAGGCCATGTTAACTATTTTCTGGAGTTTGTTTCTCCATTTGATGTTCAGATTTCCATACCACATGATCATATTAAATGATAAAATACTTTCCACCAGGCTCTTATACACTGTTTCTAAAATAGTTTGACTCACTCCAAAATTGTTGAGCTTGCGTAACAAATGGAGGCGTTGTGAACATTTTTTAAAAATATGATCTGTATTAATTTGAAAGGTAAGATTGCTGTCAATGTATGTGCCCAAGTATTTAAAATCATCAACCATCTCAACCGTTTGTCCATGTACGATTACTGGCTTCATTATATTTTTGTTATTTTGTAGGACTAACTCCTTGGTCTTTAGGACATTTATTTCTAAGGAGCTGGTGGAACACCAATTTTGAAAGCTCAGTACATGATTAAAATACAGATTCTCTCTTTCGATATCGCCCTCCTGCAGTAGAGCAACCAACGCCATATCATCTGCGTACTTAAATAAACGAAAAAATGCATGATCGATATTAAATTCATTTGTGTATACAGAGAAAAGAAAGGGTGAAAAAATTGTACCCTGTGGTGCTCCTGTGTTCAATACGATTTCATCTGAAACACTACCATTTACAATGACTCTTTGTGGGCGGTCAGAGAGGAAGTCTCTGATCCAATGAATAATGCCACCGTTAACCCCCAGATCTATGAGTCGCTGCAAAAGGATATGTATTGGCATAGTATTAAAAGCTGATGTAAAATCAATAAAAAGAATTCTAACGTAATGTGTGGGAGCTTGTAAATGTTTTGTTATGGTGTTGAACAAGGTTACAGTCGCATCATCTGTGCCCCTCTTGCTTTTATATGCGAACTGTAGGTGGTCCAGGCCATTCGATATAGAGGCAGTCATATGTCTACTTAAAACTCTCTCCATGCACTTACCTAAGATAGAGGTAAGTGAAATGGGCCTAAAATCTTTTAATTCTGAAGCCCCTGGCTTTTTAGGAATGGGCACAATGTTGGACGTTTTCCAAATTTTGGGTACTGTACATGAGTCAAGCAGGAGCTGAAATAGTTTAGTCAACACTCCTTTTAATTGCATAGTGCAATCTTTTAACACTCTACCTCTAAGGCCATCAGGCCCTGGGGCCTTATTAGGTTTTATACATGCCAGACTTGAGGCAATTTCATGTTCTGTGAGTGTCACTGGGACATATTGTGGAATAGAGTTAGACACTTCATCCCGCTCGGTACAGAAATTTGTGTTATCAAATCGGCTATAAAATATATTTAATTCATTTGCCCAGGATGGAGAGAGGTGAGTCACAGGGGCATGTTTTTTCTTTGCCTCCCTCCCCATCATTTGATTCAGACCTTCCCATGCTCTTTTAGCACTGCCAGAGTAAAAGTGTTTCTCTACTTTGTCCTTGAACTCTATTTTTGCTTTTTCCAGTTTAGCTCTTAATTCACATCTCTTCTCTTTAATGAGTTCTGTGTTCCCGTTGACAAAAGCAAGTTTTTTCTGATTTATACAGTCCTTTAGGTCACTGGTTATGCGTAACTTGTTATTCGGAAAAATTCTAACTGTTTTTGTACAGATGATGTTACTTTCACAGAACATTATATAAGATGTGATAGTGTCTGTCAAATCATGTGGGTTATCACAGGAGTCAAAGAAGATCTGCCAGTCCGTGTCTTCCAGACAGTCTCTCAGTTCCTCCTTACAATCATTCTGACCATATCTGTATATCCTTACGCACTGGCTTTTCCCGTTTCAGCTTCACCCTGTAACGTGGTAGCAGATGTATGACATTATGATCAGACTTTCCCAGGGCAGGCCGACAGATGGGTTTGTAGGCATCGGGTAAATTGCCATAGCACTTATCCAGGTTACCACTATTTATATTATTTTAAGGTTTTAAGAGTGTTTTGTTTTTTCATATCATCCGATGCCTACTTCTACAGTTTTCCTGCTGTTATTGTGAAGCTGTATTCAGAACAAAGAACTGGTGGTCCACAGAAAGGCCGCAGGGTCGTCCGCTGGTGTCAGTGTCATTTAAATAACATAAGAGGACCCTCTGTGTGATGTCAAGTTGTGTCCCCTGATCCTCCCCCAATCCAAGGGTAGCGGTCGATAGCTAGAAGACGGCCCGTTTACATGATTGGCTGCCGCAGTGTAACACATAACAAGTTGAGCCGATTTCTGCAGTGGCTCAAACTGCTGCAGCCAACACGGACAGGCCTCATTCAAATGAGTGAGAAAACCTGCGTTTTGGCCGGATCACCTCATTTGGTCTGAATACAGCCTAAGTCTTTGCTGAGCTGAGGGTTTTTGTGAAACCTGTGCTGATTACGAACGCCCCTCTCTCACCGCAGAGATGACCACGGCTTCAGCCCTCTCCACTGGGCGTGCAGGGAGGGCCGCACCAGCGTGGTGGACATGCTCATCATGAGAGGGGCTCGCATTAACGTCATGAACCGTGGAGACGACACACCATTGCACCTGGCCGCCAGCCACGGACATCGTGACATTGTGGGAAAGGTAGGATCCGTGTGGAAACTGGGACATCATGCAGACAGTGATGCTGGAAAAGGTTCCTTACTGGTGTCTTTCGTCATCCAGCAGCTCCACAGTGAAACTTTTTCTGTCGACTGTCCTTTCATTCGACATGACTCTCTCTCTCTCTCTCTCTTTGGCTTTGGTCTCTTTAAGTCAGTCATTGAGAATAAATTGTGTTTTATGCCTTCAAAATATATTTTCCCTAGAAATCTCAGTCAAAATCTGATGCTAGAGCTGGAATTCAAGGTTCAAGAAAATTTGTTGTTTTCGCAGTGCAAAAATAATATTCTGATTTAGCTCATTGTTGCTGCCACATACGAGGGTGTAGCTGAGTGTGGAGCGATTAGTCAGAACTTCTCACAAACTCTCCGTGGTCTGGTGGCACAGCAGCAGATACATCATGGCATCCCGTTTGGATCCAAACAAGTGTTTTTTGAGCGTTTCAAACTTTCACAGTCTTTTCTACTTAAGTGAAAACCTGTTGCTGCCTTCAAAATGAGAACAAGCACATATTTACAAAAATCACTAAAGTCGATCAGGTAAGTCATTAAATATATTGTCTGTGTGCTTTTTTTCAATTGAGTAAATGTCAGACACGTTTTATTTATGTTTTACAAAGCGTCAGTGCATTTTGGACGGTCGTATCTCTTTAAGTTTGCTTCATAAATGCAGGATGTTATGAAAGTTGAAATGATGTCATCTGAGCAGCATTTATAAAAAGATGTCTTGTCTGTTCTTGCAGTTCCACCATCAGCAGGTTTTAAACTCGAGGGAGAAACAAATAGTCAGTGTGAAGGGTAAAATTAATGTTAAAATGGTCGCAAATGTTCTTTTAAAAGCTGCTGAGTATCACAGCTGTTCATGGCAAAACAAGCAGTTTATGATGCGCCAGAGAAGTAGTCATTTTGCCCAAGTTATGTTGGTTAATCCTAGATTTTAGGGACAGTCAGTTGTGCATTTGTTCCGTGCTCATGGCTATTCTAAGGAGATTAGGCATTACATCAGCTGCAGGTTAAGTCTGTGATGGACAGTTTCTGTCCAGATTTATTCACCAAAATTAGGTCAGATATTGGACCATTTAGAAGCACAGTTTTTCCACAATACAATGCAATACAATTTTTTGCAACACAAAGCAAAAAAAAAAAAAAAAAGATTGATTGATGCACAGTCCTGTGTGCATCATAAAAACCCTCACCTGCAGGATTTTACTGTAGCCCTTTAAGCTACATCACAATCTACTGTGTAAAGGTTTTCTTTACTAGTTTACTTTGGAGATGCAACATACAGCGTGATGTGTGTGATGCTCCACAAAGGTGTGAAAACAGCAGGTCTAATTGGTAAAACAGCAAAACACAAAGTGACCTGTCAGATTATTATATTTGTTAAAGGCATTCATTTTAATCTGTTCCAATTAAAAAAAAATAAAAGGACATCTTGTAACAAAATGTACTGTCTGCCATATTGTGAGGCTTTTGCTCGAGGCTGTCTGATTTAGAATTGCTGCCAGACAGCTATTGAGTTTAATGTCAGACATGTCTCAATACCTCTGGTATGTGTCCACAGGCAAGATGAACCAACATGATTTTGTTGGTGACACTAACACTCACCCCTGTTTACAATCCAAACAAGATCTGACCAGCCTTGTTTTGCTTATAATCTTTTGTTTCGTCTTGATTTTCAGCTGATCCAGTGCAAAGCAGACACTAATGCAGCCAATGAGCACGGGAACACACCACTGCATTATGCCTGCTTCTGGGGCCAAGACCAAGTGGCTGAGGTCAGTGTGCCCCCTGGTGGTGGTGAAGCTAAAATTTACCTGTTTTAATTTGTAGTTGCCGTCATGATTAAAATTCCTAAAACGTGCTGACACCAATCTGCCCTTCTTCTCAGGACCTGGTGACTAATGGGGCTCAGGTGAGCATCTGCAACAAATACGGTGAAACTCCCCTGGACAAAGCCAAACCTCATCTTCGTGAACTCCTCAGAGGTATCCCTACCCTCCTCTTCCTTTCACCACAGCAGATTTAGATGCCTCTTTGATCGTCTTAATGTTTAGTTTTCTCATTGCATTCTCTCTGTCTCACCGCTGCACAGACAAAGCTGAGAAACTGGGACAGAACTTGACTAAAATTCCCTTCAAGGACACATTCTGGAAAGGCACCACCAGAACTCGACCCCGTGAGTCCCGCCAACACATAAAGCGATTTATAAGCTGACCACTTTCCATTAAATAGTTTGGTCTGAGTGCTGCATGAAAGGGAAAAATGTTCCATGTGGGCCTCTGAGCTGGTCTTAATGTGGAGTTTGCAGTTTCCTGCACAGTGTCGTGTTAAACTTCAAATGAATAATGTGGCTTTTGTATAAGTTTTGACGTGAGTTTGTCTCATTTGTGTGTTTTTAGGCAATGGCACTTTGAACAAACATGCAGGCATTGACTACAAACAGCTCTCTCTGCTGGCTAAAATAAATGAGAACCAGTCTGGAGAGGTATTTTTTTTAAATACAGTATTGTTTTTACTTTGCTGTTTTTGTATTTTGGAGTTGCTGATGATCATTTGACGCCACTTTTTCTCCGTATGTGTTCCAATCGGTAGCTGTGGCAAGGCCGCTGGCAAGGAAATGAAATTGTCGTGAAAGTGCTAAAAGTTCGTGACTGGACCACGAGGAAAAGCCGAGACTTCAATGAGGAGTATCCCAAACTTAGGTTGGTATTTAGTTCTGACTTTTCTCGCCTCCGTGTTCTGTGCAGCGCCGTCAGTCACCGGTCTGTTTGCATTACGTTGAACCAAACTTTATGTATTCTTTCTTTTTGGGTGTGTTACATCTCACACGAGCCGTCTGTTTATGTCAAATCCTCTGTGGGTTTGCTTTTTTTTGTCTGTCTGTCTGTCTGTCTGTCTGTCTGTCTGTCTCTCTCCCCTGTCCCTCACTCCCTCCCTCTTGGGCTTCACCCCAGGATATTTTCCCACCCGAATGTCCTACCCATGTTGGGAGCATGTCAGTCTCCTCCCGCCCCTCACCCCATCATCATCACACACTGGATGCCTTATGGCTCCCTCTACAACGTGCTGCATGAAGGCACCAGTG
>JAQFJB010000023.1:15467702-15483702 GCA_029874875.1 Naso minor
GCAATGACAACGTTTGCACAGTGCAGTACAACGCCAGAATGTAATGTTGGAAAAACATTGACAAAGGATCAAATCTACAACTGGAATTAAAACAAAAGAAAAGAAAAAAAGAGAAAAAAGTAACATTCAGATACATCAATAAAAAAGAGAAAAAATGCTGAATTCACATGTGTGGTGGATGTATGGGGGTGGGGTGGGGGGGGCTTAAATTTAAACTCAATTTCAGATAAATAAAATTTGGAATATCGGAAGCATTTGTCAGTTCAAGAACTTGGTCATGTTCATCAGTGCAGAGCATATGCAGTCATCCATCCAGATACATGTAACTACTGTAAGTGAAAGAATCTGTGTAGACTTGACCACAATTAATGCTTTAAGATCTGTGGTCAGATTGATGCGAAGTCAGAATGTGAACCGCCCACACAGGAGCAATATCACGAAACCTTTCACCGCTCAGAACTGATAACATGTATTCTTTTAAAAAATGCAGGACCAGAATGCGTCAGAGCAGCCACCAGGTGTAATCCATTAATTACGCATTCATCTAACAGTGGAAATCTGAGAAATAGACAAGCTTTAAAAAATACCAAAACTTCCACTTCTGACGCATGCTTTATTGCGGCAACTATGAAAGTGAATGCATGTTTTTGACTTTATTTAATTCCTGAAAGAATGTGACTGTTGTGTACTTTCCCTCCCATATAGACGAACATAAAGTGATTAACTTTCGGTAATTCCATGCAATTAATGATATGGAACTATGAGTGGATGACACTGAAAAAAAAAAAAAGCGGACAAATGTTTCAGCAGTAAGTATCTGCTTATCTCATACGATCTAAATTGTATGGAATGTATTCTTATTCTTTATACTAACTGGAAAAAGCTTCACTGTACATTTCCAGTGTTTTTAGTAAAGTTTCTGTCAGTCTAGTCATAGAACCAAAACATCTGTTTGAGTAATTTGTTTTGATACTGTTTCCAGCCAGGGTTGATTTTGGTTTCCTCTAAAGTTGGTGCCTTTCTTTCCAAGAATGATGATGAAGAGGTGTAATAACCTCGTCATCCCACAGGGAGTCCCCATGCACCACCTGATTCAGGTGTTTTATGGGAACCTGGGAAACAAAACTGATAGTTTCTTAGTGACAGGCACGTCATGTTGCAGCCATTTGCCCTGAAGCTTCTCAAGGGCAGAATGTCAGAGTTTCTGGTTGTGTTTGAGTTTCCTGTTCAGTGAGTCAGTCACACAGCAGGCTGAATGTCTTGTGAAAAGTGGTTAGCTGTTGCACAGTATCAAAGTACTCCAGTAAGTATCTTTAAACCAACGGTTGCTAAGCATGACCATCCATGTGAGAACGACCGATAGTCAGATCCACTAAAAAAACATTTTGCTAATGGAGGGAGGGTGCAGAACAGGTTAAATAAAGAAAGTCGATGGACCAGTTCTAAAAGAATGACTGGTATGGGGACATGGACAGGCAGATGAAGACAAGAGAGTCAAGACAAAACAACAAAAAAGACGATGTAAAGTGAAGTGAGCGACGGAGCCCAAGTCCAAACAGTTAGTAAGGAGAGGAGACAACAAACAAGTCCAGACATTGGTCATCTTGGCTAATCAGCTATGGGGAATGGTGGTAAGTGTGAGACTTTTAGCAGAAAAGCTTAATTTCAGTTCTGTTTACGGTGACTGTAACCCACAAAATGCAGAAATTGCTCTGTGTAGTCATTCACAGCTTAAGTGTTTTACTTTTATAACATTGTGTTTTATGAATTCCAAAAGATGTACCTGTCTTTGAATTAAGTGTCCTTGAATGCTTTGCTGGTTTGCCTTTTGTACTGCTCGTTTCCTGTAACTATGAACTACAAGGTCTCGTTGAGTTTGCCGTCAGCTTAGAGTCTTTAAATATTAAGAGTCACTTACAGCAGTGAATCAGACTTAAAAGTCAAGTAGTAAAGAGCTCATTTGCTGATGTTGACATTTATGCAGTTTGAAACGGAAAACAAAAGGACCATGTCGTATAAAACCTCAGCTGTTTGTATCATGTGCCAGCACTCGTCGTTTCAGGGTTTTCCCCAAAGACTGCTTATAAATGCAGGCCGAGCGTCTTCCCCAGCCATTGATTTCACAAACTCATTTCATCACAGTGAAATTTGTTCATAACAAACAGATATATTGATCCAATCAGGCTCAGGCCGCCAGGCAGATGAGTATTTCGGTTGGTAATCATTTATGTCAGGAATACAATACCCTGTAAAATCCAAAGAGAATCCTTTTGTCATTCATTTGGCATGTTTATTGTTCTTTGAATGTTTGTAAGGTGATCTGTGAAAATGTGTTAATGTGTGGATATAATCGAATTACCTCTCTGAATTTGTATGTGCAGGGAGCACGGTAAACTCCACGGCAGTAGGGATCGCTGTGGGCTTCGGGATCCTGGCAATCCTCTTCACCATTGGCATTGTGCAGTTTTGCTGCAAGTACAAATGCAAAAGCTGCAAAAAATGCTGTAAAAAAAAGGGTAAGTGATACGGAGAGTTAAATTACACCAAATTACAAACACCTTTAATGGCACTGAGCTGTGCAGATATGTTTGGTTTTATGCTCAGGTTGCACACGTTCCCCCTTAAAGGACCATACCAGGATTACTACATGTCATTGTCCTTTGTCAACATCGGCCACAGTTTTCCAAAAATATCTTGTTTGTTTACTTTTGGTTCATATTTGATAAACGTTACAGAAAAATACCTGAAAGTGTGTGCAGTGTGAGTGAAAAAGAACGTCTGTGTCAAAATCCTTCTTCACGCTAATATTTGAGCAAGTAAGGCAGCGCTTGTAAGGAACTATTTTTCCAGGCGTAATGTTCTTCTGAACAGCTCTCGGCTCCCCCCTCTGTCTCTCTCAGTGAGTTTTAATCAAATAAACGTAGATGTTCTCTTTAGAAGATAGATAGATAGATTATACTTTATTCATCCCACAGCGGGGAAATTTACATGTTACAGCAGCAGGAAAGAAATAACAATAACAATATGAAATAGAATATATAACAATATACAATAGAATAAAAAACCTATGACTTAAAAATAACAACATACAATAAAATAAACCAATTACTGAGTACAAACTTTAGAAGATAAATGTGCAAAAATATTCAATAGCAAGGTGAAATACCTATAACAAACAACTTTCTTTGATCTCTGCTAATGAAGAGAAGTCAAAAATAGACTGGCATGGTCCTTTAACTCTGACGTTTATGTTATACAAGGTAAAACTGATAAAGAATCCAGAGTTGCTGCCACTGAATTCTAAAAAATTGAATATCTTTCAATGTTATGTGCGCCACAAACCTCATTCACCTTTGCATGGGAGTGGAGGCACAAATCGCAGACACAGTCATCTCAAAACCTGCATGAATAAAACCAAAACTATCAGAATGTTTTTTTTTTTTTGGTGTGTTTTACTTTTGGTGAACTGACCTTTTAAAACCCTCTCTTATGCGCATGCTTGGATGTTTGGCAGTGAACACATAACCAGACAGGAAAACCACAGTCCAATGAATATGAAGTGTTATAGTCCTAAAGAAATGCATTAACTCTTTGTCACCTCAAATTCTTCTATAGAGCCATCATTGAAAGACAAAGTGCTAAAGTACGTGGGCCTTTTTTTAAATATAATTTTTTATAAATGTGTTTCATGGTAATTTGGATAAGCTTATTGTATTTGATCTTTATCTACAGCAAAGTGGGCTTGAAGAAGTCCCCACCTCCCTTCTCCATCAGCAGTGTCATGAAATGACAGCGACTTGTTGGCAGTTTCATGTGTCAACCATCGTGATGGAAAAGCAAACTCCCCACCTGTCACTTACCTACTCATCATGTCTTGTTTTCAGTGCATATGTTATGTGTTCCTGTTTGGATTTTGCTGCTCTATTGTATGTTAATGGTTTAACCTGAATACACAGGAAGGGATTTATCATGTTATTTTTTTTTAGATTGCTTTGAATTTCTGTGTGATTTCATGCTTTCGAACCATGTCACTGCCTCTTAGTCTAAAATGATTTCAGGCCGTGTCTTGAAAGCAAAGAGCCCACTTCGTCTTTAAACTGAAAAAGGGGCATTAAATGCTACCATGTATGCATAGTTGTACTTTTATGCTATTTTATTGTCATTGTAAAAATATAAATCAAAAATAATTGTGAACATGTGCAATTTAACTTTGTTAGTCTGGCTATTTGTCATGAGATCTGTCTCACTTTGACATTTTGTGGTTTCTGTCGGTACAAATTTAAGTAGACACACACACACGCACACACACACACGCACACCACAGAAAAGACAAACGCACACAATCTGCAGTCGATGAGAATATGTTTGCTGAGGAATATCAACAGTTTAACCACAGCAATAGCACAGATCACTTTTCTTGTAAGCTGCGGGCGACTTCCCTCCAAAGTCATATCTGCTGCCTTTTTTTAACAGTTTCTTTGGTTGGTGGAACATAAATGTCTCATAGTATTTCTTTTAGTGAAACTAAAACATGTTTCTTTGTACCTGGTGTTTTTCTGATATGAGCTGCCTACAGTGAGGTGAACAAATGTCAACTTCCCATTTAGTCAAAAACAGTAATAACAGATTTTTGCAAGAATAAAAATGGTTAGAGAGCTTTTTATGACTTATTAAAATTACTTTAGAAGACTTCAGACTCCTCTCTCTCTCTGCTGATACCACATTTCACAGCACACAAATGTAAATGCTAAAGATCCACTTATGTGGTTGCAGTGTTTATATGTATTTCCCTACATTTCTTCCTTTGTAATTATAGAGATCAAAGCAGGAGTTTTTATGCTACAGAAAATAAGAAAAGATGGTTTTGTTAGCACAAGAAGTCAGTGAAACGTTAAGAAATGCTACTTTACCATGCCTGCAAAAACACTCCTCGTAAATGTTTCTTAGTTCCTCTACAAACTTCTTTTGATATGGGAAATTTCGTCTGATCTCCAAACTATATAAATTACAGCGCAGTAGAATTTTTTCCTCACAGCATGTGTGATTGATTACAGATGCCAATTTCATTTCTGCGTTGTGATGAAGCCATTTTTAGTAAACTGCCTGCAGCTGTGCTGACTTGCACTTACCCCAAACAAGTCATGTGACTACGCACAATCAGCATGAACTCATACTGAGCTACTGGCAGTCGCCAATCATTGGATATGCATGAATTATGGCACTGTGCCATGGTCTGAAATGACAGATGAAGCCAAGTAACAATGCACAGATCAAATTTTTGCTCTTGCAGTCTTTTACCCTCCAAATAGTACACAGTGATTTGTTTATTGTTGAGATAACTTTATTTTGTTCTCATCACTGTTTAAAGACGTATTCTAGAACTTTTTTTTTTTTAACAGACATAGCAAGTAGACAAAGCTCCAAATTTAAGAGACAGCAGTTTGCAAATGTCAACAGGACTTTTATGTGTGATTAAATCCATATGTTTACAATTGAAATATTACTTAAGCAGGGTTTTTCAAACTTTTCAGCCTGTGACTCCCAAAACAATGGTGCTTGAGACTGGGGACCCCCAGTGACCCCTGGCATATACCGTTGTGCACAGCTGCGCACATGCAATATTAGGCCTATACAAACATGGGCATTAATAAACACACACACAAAAAAGAAAACAGCCTAAGAGCCATGATATTTTTAAAAAGTAATTTAAGGAAGGATATAAGAAAGAATATCACAGGAATTTATACAATAATGGGTTAAATATGCAATTTTAAATCATTCAAAAAAATTTTTGTTGTTTTTTTTGGAAGACATCTTGCAACCCCCCTCTCTGTGTCTCGTAACCAATGGGGGGGGGGGGTCCCGTTCCCACTTAGGAAACTACTGCACTAAAGCACAAAAGAGCAAAATGAGCACATATCCCATCTAGACTACATAACCAGCATTGTTATAAAACTAGCCACCGTACTACTTAAATTGTCACATTCCAATTACAGGAGTCCTGTTCCAATTCAAACTGTAAAAGAGTTACTCTATGATGCATGACCTGGTAATTAATGTACTTTGCACCTTGGGACTCTGGCTGCGATAGTTACCCCTCAGAAAATGTTTTACCCCATTTCTTTCCGGTACATGCAGAAGTTAAAAAAAAGACAATGAACTGTGACCGCCTTTGGTGATCATCAGCTGACACACACTGCAAAACCAGAATCATGTGATGCTTTGGAAATCAAAGAAGGATCGTTTCTCAAGCTACGGAATTAATCAAATAATGTCTCAATTCCCCTGTACTTCTTTCTTCTCATGAAGATGTAGGTCACACAATTTTTCTACCACTGCCGAGGTTCTGCTCTAAACCAATAATGAGTGGCATTCGTGCAGTTTGTAGTATGAAGATACAATATATATATACTGAGTGTCAAAAGAGTCCGTCCCTTTTGATAATATTTTCTCTCAACCATGTGAGACGGGACTTTTTCTAAACCGAGTGGAACCCCGAAAGAGGAAGTGTTTGTGTTTTGAGCCACGGCACTTTAGTTCCCAGTACCAAATTTACATATGGGGATCCCAGTACAGCTAAGTGACATAAAATCTTTTTTTGTACAGGTAGTATCACTCTGTTGTTTCAGGGTTTTCCTGGTGTTTTCTTGTTTGAGTCATGGTTTCTAAAATTAAGACCATCATTTGTTTACTGTTTCTTTAATGTATGAAACGTACAGAACTTTACAGAGAGACAGTTTGTTTTCATCACATGTACATGAGAAGAGTCACATATATTCACAGTCATGTACAATTCATAAATAAATAAATAAATATTTTCAACTGGGAAGTCAGTGCTTTCGTTCAAACATGAATGTTTGCAGATTCAGAGGACATAAAATGAATCTGAAACAAAATGTTTTTAACATCACTGAAAATAAGGAAAGAAATCCTTTCTCCTGAGTCTCCTTTGTTTGACACCACTTGATATCACAAAATTTTGTGGAATGATGATATACTAGGAAATGATCTGACAATATGACTGATGACTGGGTCTAAGATTTAAATACGGGGCAAAACTTTTTCAGAAAATTCAAGGGCAGATTACTGTCAATGGGTATCATTGCTGGCAAAACGTGAGAGACATGGAGATATCGCAAAATGTCCCAGACGCTGTAACTGTTGAACTGTTTCTCTGCATTGCTCCCCCACACCAGTTTCACTTCCGGCATACTGCGTTTTAGTTAGTTGTAAATACACCCAGTGAAACAGGGCTGAATATGGACGCTGATGTAGTATCTCCCTCTCTTGAAGCTCCTGAGACACCACCTTCCACCATCTGTGTAGCTTAACCTCCATTTCCTTCCTTCACTCAATAACAACCTTGCTGTTTTTTCACATCACGGTTTTTTCCATTTGTAGCATTCTGCTTCTCAAAAACTACAACAGGCTTTGACTGCATGTTTCTAACAGTTTGTCATGAGAGAGAAGGGAGTGTATTGCTCCAAAATGGTTCCTTGACAAAAGAGTAAAACTGCTGTTAGGGTTATGTCAGCATGATTTTATAAATAGTGTTGACTTCCACACTGAATCAGTCAGTTGTCAGCTGTACGTCACAGAGAGAGACAGAGACATTGTTCATACTGAGATCCTGCCCTCCCTCCACCAGGGGCAGCGGTGTCAAAGCTGTTAGCAGAGGAAAAGTCTCTCCCAGTTGTATAAAAGTTGTGTCTAAGTCATCCACCATGATAGTGTCCATATGTGTTTTTTTAGAATAACTGGAAAATGTGAGTCCCCCTTTGTAAGAGTCCACAAAGTCACATTTGCCGCCTACTAGTCCATTGTCAAGACATGTTGCTGTGTATTGTTTTATAGCACTTCTTTTATAAACACTTTGTTGATGGCACCAAGTGCACTGACCTGCTCCAGAGCAGATACATGATTGCGGCCCGGCTCTGTAGCCTGTGACCATTTCAGCCAAAGGACAGTCGGGGAGCATCTGTTTAAATGGCTCCTCATCATCACAGACGTGAATCTGCACCACGGAGGACTTCTGGCTGCGATAGTTACCCCCAGCAACAGCCTCCTTAAGAAATTCGCTGTCCTGTCCATCCAGATTCATGGAAGAAGAATGAATCTGGCAGCCAAGCCCCAACCCACTATCCTCCCTCTTCCTTGCCATTTTGGCATCAGTCCTCTCCTCCTGCAGGGGGTACACTGTCTGACTGCCAGTGGAGCTCTCTTGTCCTCCCAGGCTCCCACAGCCACTGTCGTCTTGTCTCATCGGCGAAACTCCTTCACTATTTGTTGCAATGTTGGACTCCATGCTGACTCCACTGTCCATGCTTGTCCTTCTGTCCTCCTCCTCATTGTCCTCTATCACTGTAACATGAGTCACTGGGTCTTTGGCACAGTTTTTCACTTCTGTTCTGTAGCTGGACAGGAACCATCCTTTGTCTGTCACAACCTCTATAGTTCCCTCTCCAACAGAGACTGGATGCCAGCCGCTTACAGGAGATTTCTGTGATGAGAAAACAAGAGAAAACAGAGGTTTTTGTATTATTTGTTTCTTTAGGAAGTTGCTGTCAATAAAAAAAAGTTATTTCTGATCGTCTGAAAATCAAGATGCAACTTTTCGACAAACTTCATGATCCTCTCTCTAGACAACTTTTTATTCTGTTTCCCATATAGCTCATTGTACATGATTACATAACTGTGATTCCTCTCAATATCCTGTAATTGGATACTTACCAATACAGCAGGTGTTTTCTCAGGACGTCTCAGGTAACATAGACAGAAACTCGCAATTACAGCAACGAAAGCCAGCGCACCCAGAGTAGACAGGGATGTCACAGCAATTGTGAACCATTCTGGAGAGAACAAAAACAGGAAAAAGCTTAATAGGAGTGGGGGGCTGAAAGGAAAAAGCCTGTCCTCTAAGCTGGAGATTTAAACCTATATTATATTGCAACACAGACTATCTTTCCCACACACTTTATATTAAAGGTTGAATAGTTTGACATTTTGGGGAATACTTGCTCTCTTGCCAAGAGTTAGACCAGATAAGAGGATTGTAAGGGAGGATCTATCCCCAAAATATGAAGCTAAATATGAAGCTGGTGAGCTTAGCCAAGACTGGGGGAAAAAGTTTTTTAGCTTAATAATAAATAAATACATGAACCTAAACTGTTGCTTCCTGATTGCTGTGAAAAGATGCTGTGTCTTAGCTGTGCATCACCATTATAAAGTGTTTCTCACCTCGCTCCGGTAGTCGCACACACTGTCTCGGGGACCAAGTGCTGTTGGAGAGTGAGCCTTTGCCTTCTACACTGGCTCTAACACAATATTCTCTCCCCCAGTTGAGCGAACTGAAAGTCTTAATCCTTAGATCCTTTTCTATGTCATCTTTCAGGTACGCCGTGGTATTCTGTGAGATAAAAAACAAAAGTTAAAGCCAGTCAAGGGACTGTACAGTAAAGACCACATTAAACAATACACCCTGAGATGAGTCATGTTCAGATGTTGATTTAAGAAGATAACAATGAAATATTGTGCTATTGGTGCATTGGCTATGCACCTAACCAAGACTTAATCAGGATTTGTATATATATCTGTAATAAAATGAAGGTACATGCAGAATTTGACACATTAACATAAGCTGCTTAAAAGGATGGGTGCTGCACAGTATTTCAAGTACCATGCCATGAAATCTAATTTTTGTGCCTACCTTGTTATCTTGCCCTATCTCCTCAAGGTAGATGGTGTACATGGGCCCATAAAGAAAAAGCTTTTTCAGAATGGGTTTCTGGTGAATGGAAACTGTCAGACTACTGGATGTGGGCCACAAAGTGAAGGAGGGAGGGCGCAATTTGCCTGGAGGAACAGAGAAAGGTAAGATAACAACCCTTTAGTGTGCCTAAATTAATGCTTAACTAGCACAACAATGCTTGACTAAAATCATAGAAAACTGGCAACTACATGCTGACCTGTATTTGGGAGAAATTTCTTGAATTGCGACGAGCACGTCCCATTTCCTGTGTCCAGCTGGACTCTGACCTTGTAGCCAGTGTGATAGTCGTGTATAAGGCTGCTAAGATCACACTCAGTCTTTGTGATCCCTGTGCAGCTGGCCACTGCGGTCCATTTACCACTGTAACTAAGAACAGAAAACACATCCGTCAAAAAATGGAAGAAGCAGAATTGATGTATGAAAAATGGTTAAATAAAACTAGCAGTTCAAAAAAAGTCAGAATCAATGATTAGCAGCTTCCTTTGGCAAATTACATGACCTAATGGAAAAACATTAATGACACAACCAAAGTACAGATGGAACGGATGTCATCAGGTGAGAGGTAAATGAAAAAACAGTGAACAGAGAGAAGGAATGGCAATATAACAGGAAGCAGTGTCACACAAAAGTACAAATGTTATTACCCATTCTGAAATGAAACATACTTTGCCAGTTGCACATTGTAGTGGGAGTTGGAGGGGGCGTTCACAGGTTTATTCCAATGTACTTTTACCTCCCCGTCCAGAATGTCCACCGCAGGTCTTTCAGGCTTAGGGAGCCCCAGTCCTGCCACAAAGAAAAAATAAATTATGATATACTGTCATTGCTTATCTTTAAAAGATCATTTAAATTTCTTACAATAGAGGTCAGTTAGTGTATGAGAGAGAAGATATTTCTCCTGTTCTGAATTCAAATTGTAATGTGAAATCATAAAAGTAGGCAACGCAAATGCTAAAAACGTTATTTTTACTCAAAGGCTGTGTCAAGGTTGCAGTCAGATGGAGAAAAGGAAGTGTGATTGATAAAAGGACAAGGTTGCAAAGCACACATGGGATCTCTGACCATAATGACATTGCGGGATTTTCTTTTTGTGAGTTGAATTTTTTTTTTTTTTTTTTGTCTTTTTAAAGAAGAGTGGAATTGGACATTTTGTGATAAATATTCCGTAAAGTTGCCCCTTTCCCCCCTCAAATGCCCTCAGATGTCAGGAAAAAAATGTTTTTTTTTAGAGGAGATAACACTTTCAGAATTTTTTGTATTTCACCTGGAGTAAAAATTCCAAAATGATCAAGACATAATTTCAGGTAATAATTTAATGACAGACAAGATTAAATAAAACAGAGTGTGATAAAAGTTGTTAATTACCTGACACGCAGTTTGTGTAGATCATCAGAAAGACAAGACTTAGCATCTTATCCATCTCTGGTGTCTGAAGAGGTGTCATCAGTCAGTCATAAGCCACACAGTAGCTGGCGATAAAGTCCGTTATTCCAATAATCAGCAAGGAATATTAGGATTTAAAAACATATTTTCTCTCTGAAAAGTCGGTGTAACGACTCAGATTAGCAAGAAAATGTACAAAAATCTTAAAGAAACTAAAGCGGCTGTTCTCTCGCCGTTGTGGTGACTGTTCCTCTCCTATAGAGGACATGTGAGGAAATAAGAAGAGGCAGCTTGTTTTTTCCCCTTGTGATTTATTTTACAAAGATTCCTTCCTCTCTTGCTCAACTCTCCTCCCTCTCTGATGATGCATTTCCTGTTGCGTCTATGACGCTGCTGTTAGTTTCTTCTCTCTTTGGTACCTCTCTCGCTGTATCTCCTTCCTCTTTGGCTTTTTCTTTTCCCCTTTCCATTCTCCCAGCAGGTTCATGATTTAACAATGTGCATTAAGTGAGGGGAAAAAACTGAATGCTGGACTGTACCTGGCTCAGAGATGAGAAAAGGGAAGTTTTTTTTAGGGATTTCCCTTTCACTTTTTTAGGCAATAGTTAGACAAGACAGATATCCTGGTGTTTCTATACAGGATTTTTTTTTATTTTTTTATTCTTGCTTTTTTCCATGACCAAAAATTATAGAATTTGAAATTGCAGCAGATACTTCTGGTCTGTCTTTGAATATAGAGCAAATACATGTGCATATTTGTGTTTTGTTCCATGATAGTTTGGTCTGTGAGTGTTAAATTTCAGCTGTGGTTGGCAGGTGGTTTTTGCAAAGAGCCATGGTAGTTATTGCTTTAAGAAGGGTACTGACAACTGACAATACACATCATTTGTTGAATAATTTGAATGACTATGCTTAACAAGCAAAACAAACATGATTAAAAGGTGTAAAAGGCAAAACAGTAGTAGATTTTTTGCATTTGATGCACATTTCCTTTGTGTCTAGAGTTATGCAGGTTATGAGACTAAAATTTAAGAAGTTTTATGAAGTGTCCTAAAATGTTTTATACCAAAGTTAGTTAGCTAACTAAAGTGGTTCTGAGACAGCAATGATTGCTGCAAAAACTGTATGAACTATCAGTCTCAATCTGTGGTCTCGACAAACTACTGCAGCAAGGGAATTGTATCTCCTCACCGCATCTTACTCACGAACACTCCAACATTTTATCAGTTATTACCTCTTCACAGTTCATATAAGAAAATTAGTCATTGTAAGGTTATTGTGAGTGGTTAGATGAGATATGAGTTTCATTTATCAATCTGGAGAAATTTAGTTTACAATTTTAGTCCAAAATGACTTAAAAATAGTGCAGTTAGCCATGATGATACAACCAAGAGACACACTGGAAATTTTTTAAGAATGCTGCAAATTTTTACATACACCCTTCTCGATTTTTCACTTGATTTAGCAGGACTCTGCTCTGCAATACATAGAGAATCAAAAGGAGAATTTATAACAGAAGTACTCTCTAATTGAAGGGAAGCGTTGAATAAATCCCAGCTATCTCTTACGACACTTTGTGAACATCACATCAGCGCTCAGGTTTCTCTCATGACCTTGTGTGGTAACTACGTTTACTTAGCCTTCACATATCCTTCACTGGACATTTTTGTTATCATGAAAACGACAAACTCCTGCTGTTTGCATGATGCTCATAACAAGTCTCAGTATGAACAATTAGCTTACAGCAGTTGATCATTTGTCTTATTGTTCAACTGTTATCTGTTCATCACTTATATTTCAAAAATGTACTCTTAGTTTCAAGAGAACGCTTTTCTTATAATCAAAACCACGCCTGTGACCTCATTGTCACCTCATGATTCTCACCTCTTACGTGTGACTATCCAAGTTTTCGTTCCTGGTAAATGCAAACACAAACCCACTAAAGCGAGGGCCTGTGTGTCAGTGTTGCCTTTTGGTTTCGGTCTCGCAGGCGGACAGAGAATAAATACTGAGTAAATGAGAGCTGTGGGAGCTTAATTTAAATGTCAAAGATTATCTGCTTCTCTTCAAAACGGGACTTTTCTAACTTGTCACTTGTTGCGTGGGAAGTGACTGGTGGCTGCATGCACATACAGAGAGAATGTATATAACATATCACCCATTAATGGTACAACATTAGCACATCTTTACATTGAATATCATGTGATTCTTCTTAAAAACTCAGTGTCATTCATTATGTCAGTAACAATACATTTAGATAGACCAGCACTGAATTCAGGTTTGTCTTGCAATCTACACCTGTGCTATATTTGCTGAACATTTATGGCTACATTTTTCCTTTATCGCTGTAATGGTACAGCATTGTGACAAAAGGAAACATGGGGAAAGATGAGGAGGTTAAGATGCCACAAAGCTTCCCAGCTAGGTTCAAATCTGGGACATTGTGGTTATGTGGTGTGTCTTAGACCTCAAGGCCACCACAGTGCCCTATATTCAAGATTGTGTGTTGTAGGTATGTTTGTACACAAGAGCAGAAGCTCAGTAAAGTCCATAAGTCCACCTTATTACATGAAAAGCTGAACATTTTGTGTTAAGATGTAAAATGCAGGAAAGACATCCAGTGAGAGAGAAAAAAAGGAGTGGTAAGCTTAAAGAGAGAGATATATCAAAGGATAATCTCTAATGGATCTTGAGATCCTGCCATGAACTGATCATGTAGACTTAATGTTAATGGTAAACAACAATGGTGATGAATTTAAGTGGTCTCCAGTGACAGAAACTGAAAAAAGGGGAATACAGTATGTGAAACTAAAGAAACCTTGGGAGCTGAGAGAGGAAGTAGAGGACATTTGGAAAGTTAATGTAAAAGTGAAGAAAGAGGAAATCAGAGGGGGGCAGCTTCAAAAGTTGGAAGAACCAACATCTCAGGTCAATGTACAAGCCTGAAACTCACAGACAGAAGTTAACGAAAACACTCTAATGGCAACACCCATAGTAAGATGGAGGAAGCACTGTGAAATAAACACCCACAGTCAATATACATTATCTTATTTCCTGGATTCAATTAAAGAGCCATTTTTTTTCTCCAGTGTTTCCTTATCACAACTGCAAACCTGTAGTTAAACATTTACAGATTATACCTTATGCATTAAATAGATTTTTTTGTCTTGTTTTTAATCTTAAAACCATTCAGTCTCACCTTTACAAAAATGTTTCTGTCTGTCTGCGTAGAAAGGAAGAGATTTTGGTTCAGGGCCCTGACAGCTCAGCTGGTGTCATATGAGCCGTAATGGAGCTTCATAGTTTGAAACAAGCTGTGACAGTCTCTGACTGTCCTGAAACCGGTCCGGCAGGTGGGAAACTGGTGCACTGGGCACTCCCATCTCTGTGAGGAGAAGAATGAGGGATTGAATGGTGGAGGCTGACAGTGGGAGGTGTTAAGCAGGGAGGGGAGAGGCAGACCTACCTGTTGCTGCGTGGATGAAGGTCAGTGACAAACACAGAGCAGAGTAGAAAGAGGAGGATAATAGAGAGAGGAGTTTAATGTGTCTCCAGAATGCTCTAACTGCTCCTCTGTGACTGACTAAACGTCTGGATGTGAAAAAGCTCCACCCACCGGCTCTCACCTCCACTCTTCACTCTCTGCTGACCCGAGTCCGATGGCAAAGCATGACCCGGTAGGTTCTTATTTCTTTTAAAACAAAAACTCCTTCTTCTTGCTCTTCTTGCTACTTGCGTCTCTCAGCCTTACCTCTGACTTAAGCCTCACTCCTGAGTCAGCACTCACTTGTCACCCAGACTCTGTGTTTGTTATTTGTTCTGTTTATCCACCTCCTTGTCTGCATTGTTTGAGTTTCAGAGTATTGACTTGTTCAAGCTCTGTGGCCTCTGTGAGCTTGAGGGATGTTGTTCCTTGTTGCAATAGCTGACGTTAGAGGTTTTACCTGCTTCAATTTACCTGTCAAAGAGCAGGTGAAAGAGGAGTTTTAAGTTTTATCTAAACATAATGTTAACAATGGTTTCTGTCTTTAGGTTCTGTAAGACAGCATTTTACACTTTCCTTTAAACACTTTAGATCGTAACACTTTCATTTAGCTTTTTTTAAGGTATGCCATTTATCTCCCAAACATCAACTTGAGAAAGCCATGTTTTAAGCTCTGTGTAAATAGATTTTTTTTCCCGGCTAATTAAAATTTCATTGGATTAAGAAGTAGGAGATTTTTCCACCTAAATTCAACATTTGGACGCATCTCAAAATTTGGATAAATATGGTTTTCATCTGATATTTATCTGTAACCATAGCACCAATTACAACACAAACATTTAAAAGAATTTTTAAAAAAGCCTGTGATGGAATGTTTCCATATCCAAATCGAAAGTCTGAAGATGCAGGGTGTCGTGTATTCTACAAGTTATAAAGTTGTCTGATAGGAACGTATATAATACACTTGATTTACATCAGAGCCACTTGACATTTCATCAGAGCTACAGAAATGTCGGGTAAGTCTGTAAACAAATATTGACCTTTTAAAGTCATGTGAACGCCTAAGCTTTTAATTTTTCCAGTATTTTTCCACAATAATGGCCGATAGGCAAACTGTGCAAGATGATCCAAGTGCACTCTCCTGGGAAATCAATGAACCTGCCTCCTCACCTATTTCAACTCTGCCATGTTTCCTTCAATTAAGTGAGGTCTGTGCTGCCTATAGGCACATTTTGAAACTTGATCAGCGTGCAATAGAAAGGATCATATGAAACACCTTTTGTAGAGTCCACTAGCAGTGTTTCTTCCATAGGTTAATTCCTTTCTTTTTCTTTCGACAAAGAACCCCCCCCCCAGTTTATGAT
>JAQFJB010000023.1:15487134-15498469 GCA_029874875.1 Naso minor
TATTTGACACCTGCCCCAACAACACTGTTCAGTGTGATGGGATAAGAGACTGCCAACTGGGCACTGATGAAACCAACTGTGGTGAGTGGGCACATGCGCACACACATGCACACACAGACCTGGCCAGCATCAGAGCAGCACAAGGACAGATGGTGTCGAAGGACAGGCAGACACTTGACAGCCTAAAGGAAACCCTCAAAATGAAAAATAGGCTACAGGATGTATCATTAAGCGTCGATAAAACTTAAATTTACACTAACAGTATTATCTGTAATTTTATTTATGTAATACTTAAAAAAAAAAAAGAGAATAAAGTGCATTCCACTAGACAGCAAATGATTTAGTTTTGTAAACATTTTAGCTTTTAACATTAGAGCATTATGTGATATGAAGCAAGTGCACACAGCAGCATGTTTGCATTTGTCAAGTCTTGCACGGCAAAGCTAATTTATTTCAGATTAGATATTTTGCTTTACTGTAATTGTTTGTATGGCAACTACAGCTGCAAATAGGCCAATGACTCCACATTACTGTCACTAATTGTTAAGTATTGCTCACTAAGGAGGTGACATCTACTGTAAGCTGTCTTCCATCTTCTTCTCCCTCCCAGTGAGGTTTGGCAGGGACAGCAACCTGCAGGTCAAGACATCTCAAGATACCCGTTTCTTACCAGTGTGCTATGAAGACTGGGACCAGAGCTATGCAGACCAGACTTGTGCTCAACTAGGATTCAGAAAGTAAATAATCGTCACTTTAACTCAACTATATTTGTGCCGAAGCTAACCTGAGCAAAAGTGTGCAAAAAGACATGGAGCAGCAGTGCTGAATGCTAAAACAACCTTGCAATCCAATATCAAAGTATTTACTAACATTCCCCATCATCAGTCAGAGCTCATGCTTCACGGTGTGACTGAGTTAGTCATTTTGCCAGGCCCATTTTTTACAGCAGCTATCAAACATGCAGGCTACAATTTCAAACCATTATTTTTCCCATTGAGATCTGTCTAATTTATCCTCACCTGCTGCTCTGTGTTCGGGGTTGAATTGATTCTTCACGGGTCTCTCTGGGGTGTCTCAGTGTGACAGGACAAGAATTGAGTTTTCAGACCCAATCAGGCATTGATTTCAACAAAATGGTCTCTCTATGAGCACGTTTATGTCTTCAGCTTTTCTGAACTACATTTCTCTCTCCCTCCAGGTCTTATGTCACCAATGCAATTACATCTCAGGGGTCTGCTGGTTTAACAGTAACCAGCAGATCATCTTCATTTCTTCAGGGTTCGGTAAAGGTCAGGTATGCAGTCTAGTCATTTTCTCTTCCTTGTTTTATACTTGTCTGACTTAATCTACAGTCCTTTCGATCTTTGTTTATTGTTTGTTTAAAATCTATCAATTTTTGTGAGTGATGTTCAAGACCTAATTATAAGACCCTTATTATTCCTGCTTTTTATGGGCTCACAATACTGCAAGGTGCACACTGGTTTACTGTCTGTACTTGTGTTAACTGACATGTTTTTCCTCATTGGTGGCACTACGCAGCTCTTCCTGTCCAGACCAGGAGACTGTTTCCCTGCAGTGTATGGGTAAGGAGCCACCATCTGTTGCTTAAGTCATGTGTCACACACAGTTACACAAGCTCTCTCTTTCTCTCTCTCTCTCTCTCACTGTCTCTGTCTCACACACACACACGCACACACACGCCCATCTACAACTGAACATCCAGCCATTTGCCACCAAATATATGAGAGTCGGGGTTATAAGGTTGAATTTAAACAAGCAGCGCTGAACCAACAATGAGATAATGATATCACACTATGGCAAATATGTAACTTGGAATGCACGCTATTTTAGGCAGCCAACTCAAGTCCTTCTGAATCTGATGATATACTCACTGTACATTGCAGATATTTGGCACAGCAAAATAAATCCAATGCATCCTTTCAGTCATATTTCCCCGAGCCGTGACTGCTTTGCTCATTCTTTTGTCGCTACCTGAAACCCATGCAGACACTACGAAGGCTGCTGCTATCATTCCCGACTCCCTGCTTTGTTGATAGAAACACTATGAAGTTCAGTAAAATGAGCTCTATTTTGCTGTTATGTTTTACATCAAATATAACGTCACGTGCAGTGATGTAGTGGTGCCTGGAGAGGTGGGTATACTCTTAATTTATGCCCCCAGTTTTTTTTTTTTTAAAGTAGTCCGTCCAGCAAAAGGCTAAGCACCCTTTTCAAACAGTGACGTGTTCTGAACAAGAGCATGTAAGAAAGCTCTTGCATATTTAGTTCATCCAAAAATGGGACAGTTCTGTTAAGTTCTGCTGCTTGACTTCAGGGGAGGTTCATTATAAAATTGACAATAGCCATAACAGAGGTTCAGATTTTGCAATTGATACTGGCCCACAGTCAGACTATGGGGTGAGACAACTACATAGTTTGGCATTTTGAGTGAACTATTCCTTAGTCCTGAGTACATTCTCACATAAAAAAAACTTGCAAATGGTCCATGGGACAGTAGTTTCTTATGTAAACAATCTGTTAGAATAGCTGATTTGCAACAGATAAGATCAGAGGGGATTTAGAAGTGGGTATACTGAATGCAGACTGAAAATAAGTGGGTATACTCTGTATGCCTGCGCATACCCTGCACTATATCACCGATCATGTGTGTAAACAAACAAACAAACAAACAAAAAGTTAGTAATTTTGCACGTTTTAGAAATGAATTCATTTTAAAAACAGTTTTGTAAAGCAAAAACATTATATGATCATTTTATCATCACTGTTTCACTGACACAAACAGTGTTTCTGAATAATCTCTAAGCTAAAGGATGTTTTAGCGTTTATTTATTATTCCATGGTTTTTCACGTTGTCTTTTGTTCCCAGACTGTGGTCGGCAGCAGTCTACATCCCGGATCATTGGTGGCAGTGTGGCTAAGGTGGGTCAGTGGCCTTGGCAGTTGTCGCTCCACTTCAGAGGATCCCACGTCTGTGGAGGAGTCTTGATCTCTCCTGATTTTGTACTGACCGCTGCCCACTGCTTCCCGAGGTGACAGAGAGAAAATGTCCTCTTGCAGTCTTCTCCACACTTTATTATTAGTGTTTCTACACTGAAATCATTTTCTTTATATTGTTCAACTGCACTCCATAAAGCTGATCCGACACATTTCAAAGTTACAATGCTAAGATTTAAAGTCACGTATTCTGAAAACTTAAATTGAATCCACAATGCTAGATCCATAAGTCCTTTACTTTGCTCTGAACTGTCTCTTTCTGCATTGCAGCAGCAACTCTTTAGCTTTCTCTGCAAAATACTGGACGGTGTACAGTGGAGTCGTGTCTCTGGACAGACTGCCACAACCCTACACAGTGCAGAAGATCATACTGAACCAGAACTACAACAGCAGAACTAATGACCAGGACGTCGCTCTGCTCAAACTGACATCTCCAATTGAGTTCACTGGTCAGTCACAGCCTCACTTTGTTAACATAGTATTTATATCTATCATACTTTAATATGTGAGACTGCAACAAGAATTTGGTCCCCACATCTGCACCTCCTTGATGGTTGGGGTTAAAGTCAGTGGTAATTTAAATCTAAAAATGAAAGCCATGTGGAAATAGGTCATGTTTGACTAAAGATTTCAGTGTTGTTACATTAATCTAGTTTGATTCATATTTGTTACTTTATACCAGAAAAGTGTTTTAATATCCTACTGTAAAATGAAGAAAACTCTGTCCATCTGTCTGTCTGTCAGCATCCATTTTATGGGAGCAAGACAGAGAGTCTGTAACCATTAATGTTCAAAGGCACACAAAAAAGAACAATTATGTGTAATTTTCTGTTTTTAAGAGGAGGCAACCAAGTTAAGGTGCAATTGCCACAATCTGCTATGACCAAATAAGAACAAAAAGGAACAGAAATGATTTTAGATGCACCGTATCACGATTTGTGTATTATCAACTCACTATCAAATTTCTCCTGCCATTGAGGCTGAGCTTTTAAAGTCTGTGCTGAGTCCACAGTCATACTGGTAATCTGATTTGCCAAACTCAGTTTGTTTGTTTGTCTGTGTGTGTGTTTGCGTGAGTGTGTTTGCATGTCTGCAATACTGTCTTTTTAACACACACTGTTTCTGGTGTACCTGCAGGAGTTAAATACGTCTTTTGTGTTGTTATCCAGATAAAGTTCAGCCAGCTTGTTTGCCTGGCTTTGACCAGCAATTTCGTCCAGGAACTCAATGCTGGACCTCCGGTTTTGGCACCACTGAAGCAGGATCAGGTAAACTGGGATATGGAGCCACCTACATTAGTATACTAAAAAACAAAACAAAACAAATGACACAGTGTGTAGCTTATTGTATTGGATCCCCATTATCCTCCATTGTAGCAGAAAGACTCATTTATTTGGTCATGTGGTCTGCTTTAAGTACATCTGCATTTATTTCTTGCATGTTTGATAACTTATTTCATTCTACATTAAGTCTGTACAAAACGTTTTGTTTTGAAAGGTTTGTCTCAGGTCATGGAATACTTTATAAATGTCGTTTACCCACAGATTGACTAGAAGACTGACATAGTAAGGCGCATACATGTAGAGTAAAGACAAGTAAAAGTAGACCACATCAGAGCGCACATGCATATTTTATTCCCCTCTGATAATTTAAAACTGGGACTTTCTGTGTGGGTAAGGAAATCATGTATCCCTGGGGTAATACAATGTATTACTTGCTATTAAACTACATGATACATTCACGAATAAATTCATGCATATCATTCTGGATCACAGATCCGCAACCCAAATAGGTTTTTAATAAAAGAAAAGGCAGGATGAAAACCAGGAACAACAATAAAAAACAACTCCAGAGAGCTGGATGGTCGGGCAGATGTCAAAAAGCAGGCCGATAGCCATCAGAAAAAGTGCAGGCAAGCAGAGTACAACAAAATAATGTGGATCACTAAACCAAGCATTTTTTTTTTTTTTTTACATTGTTTAGATCCTTATTAGAAGAATAAAATGGCTTCTTGCTTCCTCCAATGCAGGCATTGTCTCCAGGGATCTGATGGAGGTGACTGTGGATATCATTAGTAGACAAGTGTGTAACAGTCCCAGTGTGTATGGAGGGGTCGTGACCAAGAACATGCTCTGTGCTGGAGACCTGAACGGAGGCAAAGACTCCTGTCAGGTAAGGAAATGAGACAAGTCAAGAGACAAATTTCACAGTAATCAAATGAATGGACATGATGTTTTTTATATCTAGCAAACACTTGAGTTAAAGTTGTATTTTACAGGGTGACAGCGGCGGACCTCTGGTGTGTCAGGGAGAGAGCCGTTGGTATCTGGTAGGGATCACCAGCTGGGGAGATGGCTGCGGTGAGACAAACAAGCCTGGCGTTTACACCAAAGTCAGCAGTGTTCTACCTTGGATCTACAGCAAGATGCAGGTAAGAACAGATGCAGCAAGAATGAACAGTGCAGGTGATTACAAATGCATTTTAACTGTTGGTCACGTGTTTCTCTCCATCTTAACTCTCCCTCTGCATCTTACAGCAAGAGAGGCCGTGATGTCCCTTTATCTCCTGCTGGTGCTCCACTTTGCGTTTATTCAATGAACCCTGCACTATGAAGTCGTCTCAGAGACGGATGGGTTTGCACATGTACTATTACAAATGATGAAGACGGCATCTAGACAGACATATGGAAGGATGTGTGCTGGTTTGACTTGAACACAAGGAAGTCTGTCCTGCATCATCTACACTGATTCTCTGTCATCCTGCAGTTACATGTATTACCTAAACCTGATTACTGATCCACGCTAATCGATGCACTGACTTCAGTCTTGCATTCTTGATTTCATTCTCCTGGCTCTTGGTGTCTCAGTCATACAGGATGGCTAATTTCACCTACACGTTATGAAAGCTTTGAAGATGGCTGGACCTTCTCTTGTGTGTTCTGTGCCAATGAAACACAGTCCACTGTGATCTCCTTAAGCAGTTAGAGAAAAATACTCTTTAGAAATGATTTATGATTGTAGAGGTGTGTTTTTTTCTCAGGGACACATCTCAGGCTTTTTGTTGTTGACAATATTATAATAATTATGGTCGCTTTATGTATTCACTTTGTGAAGAAGACAGCAGTGTGACCCTTGATTCCCTTATTGAGCTGGCACTCTGCGCACCTCCTCTTATACACACACTGTGAAATTGTTCAGAATGTGTTCTTCTTACGTTGTAAATCAGCAAGTGTGCTTTCTGTGTCAAATATTTATGTGCATTTGCCATGTTTTTCAACAGAGTTTTATTATTTGTTTATTCCGAGGGATCTTTGAGAGTTATACACTAAGAACAAATGCAATAAAGAAAAAGGAATATGATTTTGTGGAGTTGCTTGCTCTTAAAATAAAGCTAGACCACATGACCAGCAAAAGCTGTCAATCACAAGAGGGTGGCATTATGGGGGTCTCTGATAGGTGTGTGTCTGCGTTTGTGTGTGTGTGTGTGTGTCTCAATGAGACAGAGAGGGAGAGAGAGCAACAGTGAGGGTTCAACGCACTGAATGAGCAGTCAATCCAGAGTGAACGTTGTTATCCGTCACGTCTGTATTTTTCCCAGGACAAGTAGATGTGAGCACTGTGCACATATTGACAGATGAGAATATCTGGAACAAAAGCCTTGTGAGACAAGCTGATTGATTTCTGTGAGTGGATTTCAGTTTGTTGACCAACGGTGCGCAGGAGAAACAAGAGGTAAGTTAATAAGCGCGCCTATTTGATGTCTCATACGGTGATTTATTTTCTTTAAGAGTAAGCAGGTGCCATGACAGCTAAAAAAAGACTAACAGGATGGGTATGTGATTTTTTTTATATCATAATTTATTCCCTAAACCGTGCAATTTGCAGGATTTTCATTGAATCGCGCACATTTGCAGGTGAAATTATTTAAGGACGTGCATGTGTTTGAATTATTTAAACACTGCAGGACAAGGTCTCGTTGCGTTGCATAGATGCCATTCTCAACCCCTCTTGTTTACCAGTGCTATAAAATGAGGGTGTGTCTGCTGGCACCGGTCACTGTAACCTTCACTCGCCGCGCGCGCGCGCAAAAAAAGAAATATAGGCTATATTTCCATAGAAGTCACAAAACGCGGGCGACCGCTTCACTCTTATTACAGTGTGAACTAAATATTACTCGTCGTTTATGATGTCATTGCTGTTAGTATAAACGGTTAGCTGTTGTCACTGAACAGACAGAAAGATCAGACGATCCACAGGTTGATTCACACAAAAGCGGATGAATTCTCCGAAAATTGAGAATATATTGCGCCAGGTGTTGAATGTAAGTCCGTCAGTTAAAGCTGGCACTGACATGTGGGCTGTGCTTTCAAATCACAAAGGAGAGGTTATCAGTGCGTTATGGTCGTCAGCGCCACACGCTCACAGGTAAAAGCTACTGAATCAGCCCCTATAGCTGACGTAGGTCTACATATTTACGCATTGATGTGGGATTCATCTGAGAAACAAACTGAATTTCAGCCGAGTAGCCTCAGTGTGACTTTAAAGCTGCGTGCCACACCCCTGCTGTTCGTGTGTGGACTCCGGTGATTTGATATGATTGTCATCTTAACTCTTTCTCGTTCAGCGCCAGAATTTTCATTTGGAGACAGTCACCATGGAAATAAGTCGACACTATGGACAGACGCACATTGTTGTCATGGTGATGAAACATCATTATGATGGCAGAGATAAGGGGCCAAGTGTTGTTTTTTTTCTTCTTTTTTGCACAGAGGTTGTAATGGCCTGTGATGTGACCTATTTATCTGCCCTACATTTTATGTTGAAAAATAGGAAATTCTCATGTAGTCTACTTAACTTGCTTATAGCTGCACTTCATCATCAACCAGATGCCCTTTCTACAACCATATACCTACAAAAGTGAATTAAATGGGGAGATTTGGCTCAATGATGGCAGCCGACATTTCATTTAAAACTTTCTATACATACGAATATCAGACAGGATGGTCTCCTGATCACCCGGAACAAATACTAAGGATTTGTAGGGTGTGGTCTCACATAAAAACACATTCAATGAACTCCGGTGGCATGCTTTTATCATTTAAATATAGCTTTTTTATGACCTCGTTCACATTTTCCTCAATCAATTTATTCGACTGTAATTTAGATTTTTGCGTTACAAAAGTTTGTGTCACATTGTTCGAAAGCTCACATAAGATACACTGTGGCTATGATGTCAAAAAGTTAGATCATTATTTTTTTCATGCATCAGTGACTGACGAGCACTCTGCTGCCCTTGTCTAATTTACTGTCTCAGTGCTCCCATTGCTTTTGTTTATGTTGTCTCTTTGATTGCCCTCCTGTTTTTCCCTCTCCCTCGTCACACTTCCTGACCTTTCTTTCCAATGCTTTGTGTCTCTTATGCTGGAAATGCCACCATACTTGTACGACAGACTGCCCGTCCCCCTGCCCTCTCTCCTCAGACATTGTCTTCTTTGTGTGCCCTTTGCCTCGTACTCTCCTTCCAGATTACATCCGTCCCCGTCTGCTCGTCTTCCCGTCTCCCTGTCTTTCAGCCTGCCTTTTCCTTGTCACCGTGTTACAGAAAACAGCCTTCCTGCCTGCTATTTCTTTGTCCTCCCCTAACAGATACAGCCGCCCTACTTGCCCTTTTCTTGTCCTCTACTCTCAAACAAAAGGGAGTCTGGCACTGGAACTTAATACAGCTAAACAATAGTGAAGATATGGTGGGTTAAGGGAAGATGGAAAGGCAACTGCTCAGGTGCCATGTGTGATACCTACAGAGAGAAAAGGTGCTGCTGAAAAGCCACATGATACATTATATCAGTCAGTGCCATGCTGCCGAGCACCCTAAAAGATTCTCATGGGATGAGTGTAACACCGACTCACTGACGCTGAGAATACTCCCCCTAAGAGACTCATATTGCACCCAAACAAAAGTGATATTCTTTACACTTACCATTAATTATTTCTTTATTCATGTACGGCTGAAACGTGTTTTGTGGACTGATAGAAGGTCTATGAGCGCGCCACCTGGGGAGTCCTGTAACGAGGTTGCTTAGTATGGAGTACGCGGGGGCCATTGTGAAGAACCATGCTAACCAAAGTGAAAGCTGTGCCCGTATAATTGGCACAAAGTCAAAAACATTTCCTGTGGGTGGTGGGCTTCACCAAGGTTGTCTCTTATCTCTGATCCTGTTTGTTATATTTTTTGGACAGACCTCAGACCACTGGGGCAGCTGCGGCTCAGTAGGTAGAGCGAGTTGTCTGCAAATCCGAAGGTTGGTGGTTCAGTCCCCAGCTCCTTTGGTCTACGTGTCAAAGTGCCCTTGGGCAAGATATTGGACCACAAATTGCTCCTGATGGCTGCACCATTGGTGTGTGAATGAATTCCTGATGAGCAGGTTGACTACGGGTAGAGAAGTCACCGGTCTTTAGCATGTGAATGGGTGAATGCTGACCCGTGTTGTAAAAGCGCTTTGAGTAGTTGAAAAAGACTAGAAAAGCGCTATATAAATACAGTCCATTAAACCTCCAAGTGAGGAGTGTGTCCAGCACAGAAACCCAAGAATTGCATGCCAGCTTTTGGCAGAGTGGTTGGACCTCCAGCATTCATTAGGATGGTTTTCAACTGAGTGTGAAGTAGCCAGGGTGAGAATTATGCATTTTTAAATCTGAGGCCATTGTTCTCTGATGGAAAATGGTGGATTGCTTCCTCAGAGGTGGGGGTGAGCTGCTGCTCCAAGCTAACAGGTTTGGTATCTTGAGATCTTTTTCCCCAGTGATGGGGAAAAATGGAGCGTAAGTTGAATAGGCAACGTCAGCAGTAATACAAGGAAATTGTACCGGACTGTCTTGGTGAAGAAGACGGAGGGCGCAAACATTCGATTTACCAGTTGATCTACATTCCAACATTCACCTATTGTCACAAGCTCTGATCAATGAAAGAAAGAATGAGACCGTGGATAGGTAGGGTTACCGGGCTCAGCCTACAGACAAGGTGAAGAACTCGGACATTCAGGGGGAGCTCAGGGTAGAGCAACTTTTGGTTTGCATATATTGTACACTCCAGTCCAAAGCCTGTTTGTCAGGAAGGGAATACTATGTAGAAAGTCCATAGTGCATCAACCATGTGGATTTCGATGTCAACAAAATGAAAAAACTGCATTAGCTTTTGCTTCCCTTGTAAAAAGGGGTTGTGGTGTGAATGTGGTGTGAATGTAGTATTTTGATTCTGACAGATTGTTTGGCCTTTAACCGCTGACGACAGCCCACGTAACCTCAAACAATAAGCCATTAACGAATGTCTTAGCGAGGAAAGACATGTGAGGGAGTCACAGCTCTCGGCCATCACCAGCTGAGCCTCATCTTTCCCACCAGCGTTTTGCCTTTCCATTAGTCTTACATTAACAGACCTATCTTTACACTGCCGGTGCAGGACAGCATCCGGCTAAACACACACTGGGGGGTTTGAGGATGCTTCTTAGGAACATTTAGCTAAGTAGCTGCCTAATGCACCATATATATTGACAAAATAAGTTCTCATTAGTATAAACCTTTTTACATTTGGTCGAACTTCTGCAGTTTCTTATCGAAGAGAATGTTAGAAGAAAGTGTCACAATCCCAGCAGTTCATGAAGTTAGATTTCATATTCAGTTATCCATTTTTCCCATTTCCTCTCAGATTTGTTGTTGTTGTCACACCAGTTAGGCAGCATGTGATGTTTGAAAGATGACTGTTTGCAGGACAACAAGGAGAAAAAAGGTGTTGAGGGAGAATCCTGTTGCTACTAAAAAGGGAGAACAAGGTGCCTCACGGTCAAATGTACATCACACATCTCAGAGAGGTAGCCTGCTCATCATTGAAGTGAGATAAAAATGAACCCCCAAAGATAAAAAGAAAAGTGTGTAAGTGAGGGTGTGAGACAAGGTGTCAGACATGAAAGCAAAGCACTGATAGCGTCAGCTGATTATGTAAACCATTACACCTAGATGCAAGATGCAAGCAATGGCAGGTTCAGTGCTGTGAGGCGGCACAGATTCTCGTGACTTATGAGCAGAAAGAAGTTAGCTATATTTAATTCAGCGCACCCTTTGATAGAATAGATCAGTGGTTCTCAAAATGGGGTCTGGGGACCCACAAGGGACCTTGACAGGGTTTCTAGGGGATCCCCAGCAAAAAGGGGAATCATTAATTTTCACTACAAACCCATTCATAGGTAAAACAATGACCTTTTGATCATGGGTTTCAAACACTTTCTGTAATAACAAATCTAAAAGCAAAATTCTTGTCACTTTAGTG
>JAQFJB010000023.1:15676482-15688025 GCA_029874875.1 Naso minor
CTGATGAGGGAGGTGCAGTCAGACTTTGTCATCATGTTACTCGATTACCGACTAAAGATCTCCAGAGCTAACAAGGTTTTAGTTTGGCCTTGCCACTGACTGAGTTTCAGTGGGTAGTTATCTCAGGAAACAGGATTACTGAGCTGAGGTAAAACGATTAAGGCTAATTTAAAAAAAAAAAAGTTTATGTCTGTTCACATTCCAAACTTGGAAAGGGGAGGGGTCTGAGTTATTCTTAGTGATGATATAAACAAACACTGATCCTGATTTCCTGGGCATTGTATCTTTAGATGAAAAAACGTCATGGAAAACAGTATTCTAGAAACCAAGTGAATTTGACAAAACTTCAAGGTAATGGTATTAGTGCATTTTCTTTTTCTTTTCTTTCTGTTTCTTTTCTTTTCTTTTTGTTTCTTTTCTTTCTCTTTCTTTCTTTTTTTGGATAATTTTTATTTGTTCCAATAGTTTTATTAACATCCAAATCCATGAAATGCATTGGATCCTGTTTAAGCGACCTGCCTGTATAGACAAATCCTTATATATTTTATTTGCCATAGAGCAGCCATCATTGACATGAGTCGGGAGTGCCATGTAAATCCCACATACACCTCTATGATGAGAAATAGAAATACTAAAATAGTGAATAGATGTTAATCTGCTGTTGAAAATAGTCCCCAACAAATGTTGGGAAACAGTGTTGTTTCAAGGGGGCATCATTCACCTTTTTAAAATATATCTATATTTTGTAAGCTGTTTGAAAGCTTTACTGTAGCCTGTGACTTCCGTCAGGAAACAGATGTGCTAACAGCTGAATGACTGTATAATTAAAACTGATGCTGCAGTTTAACTAACCTGGCTCTATAGAAATAGATTGCTTTACCACCACAGATTTGTTCAGCAATTCAAACAAAATAAAATGTCAGTTTAAACTGATTACCGGGCTTAGATTAAACAAACCTGTTCTAATCCGTTGAGTGTACGCTTCCTGTCTGAGTAAACATTCGTTATCTTTGCAAATAACAAAGGTGCTGCCACCTGTAGCAGACATTTAATGAAAAACGTGTCGAAAGCAGCTGCCAGCAAACATAAATTTTCATTTAAGAAGCACTTTTTCATCAGTTAAGCTAGTCAAGCAGACCAGAACAAAATGAAAGATACTTTATGTAGAATGAGATGAAGCTAAAAGCAGACTTGTTTGTCCCAGGTACGAGTCCCTCTGAGGTCTCACTTTGTCTCTTTTGCTCACTGAGCGACAGTTCTCACTGTAGCCTGGAGATGTGCAGCTGACGTGACAAACCTGGTAACGTTGGAAAGATATAACAGGACGCAGAGGGAGATAAAGAGCATGGCATCTTGCATGGTTCGCCAGTGATGACGGATGTAGTGTAGTTTCAGCATAGTGGCTGGCTGAAGGGCGCTCAGCACAGAATGGAAAACAATCGTCTCTCCTCGCCTCTATAGCCGCAGGGTCCTCATGAGTATCACTTGGCCTGTGAGGTGAAATATGTGTTAAAAATCGCCTTTGTCCTCTGAGCGTTGAGAGTACTATTTTGTTTATGCTTAAGTAATTCATTTACATGCGTCTATATGAGAGCACTCTTATGACATTTTAAGAGAAATTACAGTCGACAGTTGTTCTAACAATCTGCTCGTCTTAGGAAAGGGGTGTGTTATTTAAGGCGTTTCTGCCATAAACATTTTACAGACAGGACTGTTCTTTGCTTCTGTGTACTGAAAATCACTGAGAAAATGCCTGACAAGTCTGACATGTGTGAAAGACAAGTATTTTGGTACAAATCATCATGACCCATCGATGACGGCAATGACAATGATGAGTTCTGCTCTCACCATCATTAGCCGGATTTCAAACCACCACGAGAGTTCATATCCAGAGGAGATCAACAGTCTTGAAAAATGTCTCACTCTTTACTGCAGAACTCCAGAAAAAATTAAGAAGCTAATGGTTAATTTGAGACAAAAGAAGGCAAAGACACACAGCATTATCTACACCAGTGGAGCTGAGGTGAAGGAGGTGAATGGTTTTAGTTTTCTAGGATCCGCATCACAGAGAATCTGACATGTAACAAATGTAAGGCAAGACTAGGTTAAAACCTAGTATATGGGTGGTCCTTTTTGGTGAAATGCTTTTTTTTGTTTTTTGTGGCCAGTGTGTTTAAGTTACAGTTAGAGGTAATGTATAACATGAGCATGTTGGATATTAGTAATTGTTATGCAGCAGTCGTTTGTAACAATGAGCTGTTAGCTGCAGAGCTAGCGTGCTGCGCTGCATGTGACTGTCTAAAAACTGATCCGCAGAGATCGTCTCCTCTCAAATATAAACGGACCTAAATAGATCGGTAAACACAATGCTGCTGTTTCAAGTATAAAATCAGCCTTCCTCTAACGCACACGCGACATCAGGAGGGAAAGAGAAGCAGACGGGCGTTTAGGAACAAACCTGCTTCCTCAAACTCCTGTTTCTCATCTCCGCTAGCATTGAGGGAAATAACTGCAGTGCATGGACAAACCCGAGGAGCTATGGAAAGACCCAAACACACTCTGCTCACTAAACAATGCTCACTCAGTCACTCAGTCACTCAGTCAGTCACGGACATAGTCGTGTCAGCCCCCCCCCCCCGAGTGATAGAAGTTGAAACAAGCACAACATGCAACATGCAACAAGCAACATGCACGGCCCAGGAAGTAAGAATCTGCAGAGGATAATTAAAATTCACCACAAACAACACCGATACCAATACTCTTTCCGAGCGAGGTATGCGAAAAGACCAAAGGATGTAAAAAGACACCCACTGCAGCTACAGCCTGCTCACCCTGCTGATGTAAGAGATTAAGTAACTGCTGTCATTTTTGTAGTGGTAATAGTTGCATTAAGGGAAGATAAACAACATTTTTTTTGCACAACCTTGTCTTTTGAAATGACAACAAATTAATCTTGTTTCTAATCAGACAAATACAGCTCTGACCGTTAAGTAACGGTAAATGATACATTAATTGAAACATCCAAGACAGAGAAAAACAATATTGTTCAAGGTTTGTATTTTCTGTTTCCAAGGCTGGCAGCATCCTTCAAACATGTTATACACAGTCTATGCATATTTGACAACTACATAACAACTTCAGGTTACACATGTGTATAATAGACCGTCATGACTACAATAAGTTTCATATCGTATCTAGTGTAGATAATTCTACTTCACAGGAACATGCAACATATTGACATGACAGGTAATCAGTAATCAAACTACGCACACTCTCCAAAATCTAGCTTAGTAACACAAGCTGTCCGTCAATGCGTCATAGGGAGAGGTCTGCTTTCCTAAACAACAACAAACAAGGAGCTGTGTTGTTTCAAAGTGTCCATTAATCTGCTCAGCTATACAAACGCTGCCTTTAATGACAGTATTTGAATCTGTGAGAACATGTTGTTCACCGGTAAATTAGTACAACAACTGCTTGACTTCAGACGGGTGAGAGTGGGCGGGTCAACACATCAGAAGCTATTTTCACTCGGCAGCAAAGTGAGAGTCAGCGGCAGAAATGGCTCACGTGACTGCTGACAGCCGAAGCATTTAAACCCACAATGACATCTTTAATCACATATGTTCTCTAAGAGCCTGTTGTGGCTCAAGATTAGTGGTAATTACCGAAGGATTTGCTATTGCCAGATCAATACCCCCAGGTTTCGCAACAGGACATGCATTTATGAGAATGCATTTGTGACTGCAGATGAGTTTGACTCCATGCCTGCACATAAGCAATTACCAGCACAGAGGAAGTCTTTTGTCACCATAATGCGCTCCATCACTGCAAACAGATTGAGCATAAGAGGGACTGTAATTCCAGTTAGTCCAATTAAATGACACTAAAAAACAAATGTAACTTCTTTTAGTGGGAGGCAGCTTCGTTTTCAGTATGAACTGTTATTTGTCTAGATGAACACCTCAATATCTGTCTGTCACTTGCAGTGAAATGCTATTTCCTGTTTCATTGAGGTCATGTTGATGCAGTTGACAGTGAGATAAGGATAGCATGCTGCATTCAAACTTGTGACAAACTTTGACCTAAAGGTTGACTCCAATTTCATCTGTAAAGACTCCTCATGTCAGCTACAAAGAGGGCGTAAGCTGAGCAGCTATCATCATGGAAATGAGTTCAAGGATCAATAACTGCAGAGGTAATTAGGAGGAAATTTTAATGACCTCAGGCTGGGGAGAGAAATTTGATTCTTTGCTGTAAAACTGAGTGTTTGACCCATCATTGTTGTGCTGTGAAAGTCTAAACAGCTGGAGATTATTCTTGTTAGACCTATTATGACTTCAAGCAACTTTATGTCTCTTTCATTCCACAGGTCGGCCTTCACATCCCCCCTCGTCTCTCCTCTTCTTTCCTCCTTCCTAAAAATGAGCCCAAGTCCTCTGTCTGCCCCTCTTGTCAGAGGATGCTGACCCTCTCGGTGAGGCCTTGCACATCCGCATCCTCCCTGCCTTCCTCATCGTCAGAGGCCGGTGCAGGCGGAGGAGGCACAAGGTGAGCGGGGTAAGGCAGGGTGTGTTCATGGGCATACATTTGCCAGCGGCTGTCATCACTTTCGTGGGTGATGTAGCGTCCGCCAAGTTTAGTCTCCAGCTCCCGCAGGTCCAGCCACGTCTGATAGTCCTGAGAGAGCGAGGAAGGGGAGTAAACAGAGGGATGGGGTTTCAGATTCAGGGGCCTTGAAATGACATCAGAGTTGAACGGTCTGTTATGTGTTTATAGCACAACATCCAGGAATCACTTGGGGGTTGTGTGTGTGTTTGTATGTGTGCCAGTAAGAACTCAAATGACCCCAGCCTGTTTCTTCCAACTTAGAGTTGCTGTGACATTGAAGCTCAATGGATGGATGTTTTTGCAACAAAACAACAACATAAGTGAACCGTTAAATCTGTTTTTCAGCAGCTAAACATTTCGTTTTCAGGGACATCTTTAAGAACTGTGCAGTCGATGAAACATTTTTACAGCTAATCATCTTCCAAAATACCCGCCTGCTGTTCTGAGTGCAGACTCCACCTGTTGATTTGTCATTTTCTCTAATTACCATACGTTTGATGGAGAAGTTTGCAGAAGTAAAAAAGGGGAAGTGTGAGGCACTGCTCTGCTGCTGATGTTGTTGACACTCACGTTATCTGGAAAAAGTTGCTGCTTCCTTTACTTTGAAGTGGGGTCGAATGGTTGTACCGAAAGTAACTGCCACTTCGCAGTGAGTAGTGTGCATGTTTGTGAGGGAATATAAACAGTTCTGCTACCTGTAAGTACACATGGCTGAGACTCTTGTCCACGCTGTAGCGTTTCCTCATCTTAACTTGCAGCAGGTTGTTGATCAAGTCGATTGCTGCGAACACAAATATATAAAGCTCATTCTAAAAAAAGAAACTGACTGGTTAAGGTGTAAAAACATAAAGTCACGTCAAATATGCCTCAACATGTCAGCTTCTTCATCAAAGATTCTATTCCTGCAGATAGTCGTGGCGGAAATACAATGTAATATACTTGAACACTGTTTAATATGACTGTGTCATGATATTGTAGATGGAAACCCAGCTTGTGCCTAACAATAACTCTCTTCCCACCTACCATCACTTGAAATCTGTTTCCAGGGGTTAGGAGGGTACATGAAAGCTGCGTTGTGGATCTGATCGTTGATGTCTTCGTCCTCATTGAACGGGAATGTCCCGCTCAGGCTGACATACATGATGACACCGACTGACCACATATCCAGCGAGCGGTTGTAGCCCTGGTTCAGCAGAACCTCTGGGGCCAAGTAGGCGGGCGTGCCGACCACAGAGCGACGGAAAGACTTCTCACCGATGATACGGGCAAAACCAAAGTCACACAACTTCACCTGCGAAACCGAAACAGCAAAGGAGGGTAGGAAGGAAGTCAGGTTGTCTGTTGGGTAGTGTGCAAACAAGAGTAGGTCAAAATCTATATATGCCTGGACCATGTGTATCAGTACTGTCAGATGGTCGAGAGAACTACTGTGTATTTCTAGATGGTCTTTGATGCTTTAAGGTGGTAGAAGGTCCTCTTGAGAAAATGTTATTTTGTATGAAGGGAAAATATTGTCTTGTAGGTGAAGAACAGAACACTGTACAAAGACTGACCCAGAATGATGACAGCAGAAAGAGATAAAGATACTTCTGAGCAACAGGAAAACAAGACTATGAGACTGTGAGAAATGAACAGTCATTGGTAAAAGAAATTGTAAGACAAGCTTCAAAGTCTGCAGATTTAAATTAGAATGGGTTTTTGTTTCAGTGTTAACTGCACAATAATGCTTATATTGAGCTGAAATTAACAGGGGTGTTTTTTGGCAAAGGTATTCTTGGTCTCGCTTAGCTTAGTCTCTATAAACAACTAAAAAACTACCTGCGCGCAAGGTAGGGTGATCTTGGTACTGGAAAAGCCCTGGTTTCCGGTTGTAATCTTTTGTAGTCCGCGTAATTAACGGCAGACTGTTAAGTGTTAACGGCGTGTAAACTGGCTACATGTGAAAAGATCTGCTGGTAGATGAGGTCTCTCAACTCCAACTCCACTCTCGCATTGGACTGTTAACAGTTGGACTGTAAACAGCAAGTGGCATGCAGAGAAGGAAGTCAGAGACGGAAATTCGCCTCCTCCGACGGGAGCCCGAGAATAATGGGGTTTGCCCCCAGAGGCTGTATCGCTGTCTGCCGCAAGTCAGACGGCGAGTGCAGCCGATGGGTTCCGAGATTGCGCTTAGCTGGATCTCTCTTAACACTACTGGCACTGGAGAAAGGTCTGGCTCAACCTGTAACCATTCTGATATGAAGGAAAAATCAACCTGGCTTGTTTGTATTTCTTTAAACCAATCACAGTTGTCTTGGGTGGTGCTAAGGCCAGAATGCGACAACAGTGCCCTTACAAAACAGTAACACAGTAATAGCAGATGGGGAGGAAAATGTCGATTGAAACAGTCGGCCAATGAGAGCCTTATACCTAACTTCTATTTCCTGTGACTCAGACTGAGCTATTCTTAAAACTTAGGGTTAGTTTAGGGTTAGCACTATCTTTCTCCCTCTTCCTCTCTCTCTCTCTCTCTCTCTCTCTCCTTGTCTCTCTCTCTCTCTCTCTCTTTCAGCCTGAATTAAAGCAAATGGCCGCTCAACTCTGCGCCAAGACTTATTTGAGGTTTCTGCTGCTAGGAGAGCTCTTTCTGCTGGAGTTTTCCATCACCACTGTCTCCAAGTGCTTGCTCATGTGGGAATTGTTGGCAATTGTTGGGCCTCTGTTTATTACAGAGTGTGGCCTAGAGCTGCTCCATATGAAAAAGTGTCTCAAGGCCACTTATGCTGTAATTTGGTGCTAAATGTAAAAAAATTAATAAAACTGGCCTGACTTGACTTATTGGGACTGGATTACAGAACATCAACTGAACATATTATGGATTTACAAATCAATGTTAGGGTCTTTTCAATCTAAGCACTGAGTAGACTGATGAGGACCTGAAGAAAAACGGGCTCTGACAAAATATACGGAGTCCAACTGCACTGTTGTGGTTTAGTACTGATCTAGGCTCAGATATGTTTTTCTGGACTGTTAAATTAATTTAAACTACAGCCGCTCATTGTGTAAAAATGATTAAAACAGTTTTCTCAAAATAACTTCAAATATATACATAAGATAACACATTTGGTGTCTGAATCATAGTGTTTTTTTAATCTCTTAATAGCCATTTTAAAAGGAAAGTAGAAAAATGAATACAACAGGTGAACCCAAGAACCTGATTCATTTTCTATTCACAGAAAAACAATAAATGGAGAAACTCTGCAAACTGCCCCCGCTCTGTTGTGGTTCAGGCAAAAATGAGGAAGTGATGAATGACTGAGAGGCTGTAATATGTATAGATGTGGCAAAATTCATCTAGGCAACTGCGCACAAGTACCTCGACAAGCTAATATCAGTTTGACAAAGCTTTAACTGCTATATGAGAAAGGGTTTGTGTGTGTGTGTGTGTATATACCTGGGGGAAGGGGTCAGCAGAGGCGAGCAGCACATTTTCAGGTTTCAGATCGCAGTGAACAATGTTCTTAAAGTGCAGATGTCTCAGCGCCACGAGGATCTGCACATGCACACCCACAACCACACACAGCATACGCATTAGAATGAAGTGAGATCAAACCACAAAAAAAACATGCATTCAAATTTTAACTTCTGACGCACATGGCCAGATTACGCAGACCACAAAAACATGATAAACAACACTCCAGTATCAGCGTGAGTAATTACAATAATACGTAACATGTAACAACAGAAGTTTCCATGTCGTAGCAAAACCCAACAATAAATCCCCCCACTTTTTTCTGACCCATGCACACCTGTGTGATGAGGAACTTGGTGAGCCTCTCAGGCAGTCTGCCTTTCTCACTGGAGAGGATCATCTCCAGCATGTCGCCATGCAGCTTCTCCATCACCACAAACACTTTCTCTGGGGTCTCAAACATACACTCCAGGTTCACGATACCCAGGTGACGTAAACTCTGAAAGAGGGATCACACAGGAGGAGGAGGAGTAGTAGGATGGTAAGGACATTGTTTATAAAATGGGCGGAAGATGAAGTAGTACGCAAAAGGGGAGAGAGGTGAAATAAGAGTATTGACAAAGACAGTGAGAAATGAAAGAGCAGATTGAACAGAGTGAGAAACAGGAACAGAACAACAGAGTATGAGGTTGATGAGACAAGAAAACGAGACAGACACAGACGGCAAGAGACAATGGAAACCACAGGAAAGGAACGGCATAGCAGAGAGAGCAAAAAACTGATTATTTCGTCGTTATGCTCTTAAAATATCATACAAGCTTCTTTCACTTCTCATTTACATGAGTCAGGGGGGTTTTAACTCATAATTCATTTGAAATTTTGTAGAATCTGACAGATCCCTGTTAGTCTGAAAGGGACTGAGAAGGAAGTCTGGTCTCTTAGGGACATCAGCAACAGGAAGTAAAGAGACCGCCTAATGCACATCTGTCTCCATCTGCTGGTGAACAATGTAATGCCTCAGAAATGCTGGATAAAAAAAATGTGAAGTTTAAATGCAGTTCTATTTAAAAATATTACACTAAACAAAAGGCTAAACAACAACAACAACAACAAAAATGTTGACACCATCTATTCTTGCATAACATAACTTATCTGGCATTCTGCTTGTAATTCAGAAAAGACTAGATCCTTTACATGCCAATGCAAAAGTTTTTTTTGTTTTGTTTTTTACCACAGTTTTATGTTTATAAATAATAATTAAGAAAACTAATTCATGCTACAAGTGTCGAGGTTTTACAGCAAAGGTTCTATTTATTCACTTCTTGAAAGATCCGCTGTGAAGGATTTGGTGGCATCTAGCGGTGATGTTGCAGTTTGCACTTGACTGAATATCCCTTCATTCATTTTCCCCTCTAAAGCGAGTAAAACAACTTAAGGTGGCCCCAAACCCCGCAGAAAAAGTGAAAGGTCCTCTCAAGGGCCAGAGTTAGGTTTGTCCCTTCTGGGCTACTGTAGAGACAGTGCTGACTCAGTGGAGGAGGACCTGTATTTTCTTTAAAATCGGCATTTTAAAATAGTTAAATAATTTTGTTTACAATTTTCTTTACCTTTGCTGTATAAAAATTAGATCTTGGACAGTAAAAAAAAAGGAGTGAAGAATTCTGATTTAAAAATTTCCTCATCTAAACTTAAAGCACCGCAAATGACTGAGAAACAGTTTTCCTTAAAGGCAGTTCAATTATCATTTTGTTTTAAGCACATTTGATGCAAATACTAACATACACAAAATAGTATTTTTAATGATCTATCTAATCTAATCTAAAACAATTTCTTGAAATTTTAAATGATCATGATTAGTCGCTGTGAATGTGAGCTGAGTTACGGGCAGTTACGAGATTACAATCAAACATCTGTGAGCTCTGCAAACGTCATTCGGCCATCACAGTCAAGGCTGATATTTCCCAATTTTCACTTAATGTAATTCTGAGTTCAGGTTTTCCCGTAAATAGTCCACAAACCACAAAGTAGATTGGGTTGATCATGCACTGAGTCATCCGTTCCTAAGAAGAAAATATGCTGGTGGATGAAACTGTTGTGATGGACTTTGTCTTATAATTACTTCTAAACTTGATTTATTTTGGATTATTAATACAGTCAATTGAGTAAATGCAAGCAATAGCAATGTCACATGAATAGGAATATTAAAACAAATGTCAGCGTTTCATCATTATATCAATATAACAACACCAATATCTAGTACATAGCAAAGCAGCAGTTAGTCTCTGTGCGTGTGTGTGTGTGTGTGTGTGTGTGTTTACCTGCAGTATGGCCACCTCATTCCTCAGCTGGCTCTCCTGCTTGGTGGGAAAGCGAAGCTTGTCGATGACTTTGACAGCTACGTCCCTTCCTGTCTTCCTGTGTTTTCCTGATGAGGAGATGGAGTCTTACTTACAGATGTGGTCGTGAACTGAACCACAGCCACAACTGAACTGATGCTCAATCAGCATTTCTGAACATAAATCTACATACCTCCATACACCACTCCAAACTGCCCTGATCCAAGCACTTCATCAGCAAAAATCTGATACACTGTACCAATATCCTGTAGAGGAGGTAATACATTCAATGTCATCCTTAATGTGTGATGCACTCAGAGATTGAAGGAAATTACTAAAAATGAGCAAAGTCATACCACATTCTCTTGTATTTGACTGTTGGACACTGATATGCTGATCGAGGCTTGTCCTGAAAATACGGGAACAGGTTAGACTTCCAGTATTTTTACGCCTGGACTCTATTTCTACATGTGCCGGCATCTAAATGACTGGAACTTCCCAAATGTTTTGCAATTGGTCCCGTAAGTCACCTTGGGCAAGTTCAGACAGATCCTTTGGGGCTACTGCAGGCGTCTTTACTACACTCACTCATTCCGATCACATTCTGCAGAAGTTATTTAAAGTGTCTTTGCATGATCAAACAGCCGTCTTTCCTGTTTGTTAAAGAGTGAAATCCCTTTTTTCTAAATGGAGACACAAGTCTGATTACAGAAAACTCTTGCGATGAAATCCTGTGAGACGTCTCTGAAGTCTTCTTCTCTGGTTTAACAAAAATGTTTGTCACCTGTTGGATCTGTAATGCAGCATTTGAGTGGAAAAAGTTTGAATGGACATTGCAAAGACAATTCTAATAGCCCAAAGCAATTTGGCACTGCAGCCATGTCGCTGCGCCCTCTTGAGGTGATCTAATGGACCAATCACAAAACTTTTGATGGGTTCCAGTCATTACACCAAAAGTCCCAGGGGTCCAGACTTTAAAATGTAGGAATCCCCTTTAGCAAGTACAGCTTGTTAATATCAAGATGCACTGTGTGATAAAAATGGACAACTCTTCCTCAGCTCGACAGACTGAACTTGTGAGAGAACAACTTATTCTGCTTAGTCTGCTTTTTATTTGACAGAAATGTTTTTATTGCTGGAGATGCATG
>JAQFJB010000023.1:15763027-15774918 GCA_029874875.1 Naso minor
CCATGGATTAGTTCTGAACCACACAGCAGTAAACGGCCTATATTGCTGACTCATGCTTACAGTGGCAAACAGCACTGAAATAAAGAAATATCCCAGAGATTGTAGAAAGCAACTGTAATTTCTCTGCTCCCTTCACATGCACATTGGGCATGTTCTGGCTTGTTATGAATGGTGTTTTTTGTGTTAACAGGTTCTGCAACCCATTTACCAACACACAGGAATGCAGAGATCGCTCATAAATTTGGGGGCTTCTACAGGGGCAAGTAAAACATTTCTTGGGGTAAAACTAGACTCTGTGTGATCAAGCAGTATCACAACAGATCATCTATTTAATACAAGACAACTGCCTCCATTGGTGGACCATTATTCCAGATGGTCAGACTCAAGCTAGCATGACGATTGTTTAGATTTAGCCATTTGAGATTTAACAATGTAGAAAAGTCTACACAAAAGCTGAGTATTATTGACATCAGCTTTTACCAGTCCAATAGGTTTTCTTATGAGGGCAGTGCATGATCACAGTTGTCAGTTATCCAATTTGCCTGTGGCTTGCAAGCTGGAATTTCTTGTTATGATGTATGATATCGTATGGAAAGACTGAGCTGAGACCAGCTGCACTGTAGCATAACAACAGGTCATGTCAGGTTCACTGCATGCAAGTTTGGCAACTGAGTGAAAGCTGAGGGGTCCTCTGTTACTAAATACCCTGGAACATATGTGAATATTAATGCTCACTATTTCTCATGTAGCTAAGACCTCACTGAATGAAAAGTACTTTTTTTTTCAGGAAAAAGTAACTATGATGTCATAGTTTTAAGAGGGAACTTGTATTGCAAGGCATCACACATCATGAGGGGGAAGAAAAGGGGACCTATTCCTGACATCGCTGCACTGAAACTGTATATGTTCAAAATGTGCGTGCCTGCTATCTATGCAATATGTTTGTGGGTATATGAGCTCTACAGTCATGTCTACATGAGACGCTGCTGGCTGTAGCTGGGTTTGTCCGAAGTAGAGGTCACTCAGATCTATAAGCAAGTTTACCCAAGATTTGAATGAGAGCTGGAGGTGTGACCACTTTGTTTACTGTTCCTCTCACAAGGGCTGTTGTCCTCTGCATGGCCTTGACAAAGTGTTGTCCCAACAGTCTACAAATGGCGACAAATGGGGAAAAGGGTCCAGGTATGTAAAGACCCATGTGCATAAAAGCTAAAGGGACTTACCTAACAACTAATGTGCTCACAAAACAAACAGATTCTAATTGGTTGATGGAATAATGAGGGTTTAACAGATGTAAAAAAAATGTTGAAAAACAAGGAAGTTATTCAGCAGCGAAGTAAAATGAATTTTGCAATTCCCTCTTACAGACAAGGTGGTTGGTCTGGTGAAAGTGTCAGAGCAATGATGAATGTCACCAACAATATCCGGGACTGTCTCACTTACCTTTGGTTCAGCCTTCACAGCACAGAGGTCCATACTTGTACAGGGTGCAGTCTTCAAAGAAAGCAGCCCTGAAGCTAGAAACAGCCTAATGTGTTGATTACAATGCATTACAACTCTGTTTTATTCAGTTCTGATCTATTCGTTTCTATTCTATTGTAGTCAGTGAGGTTTTGTATTTGATTATCTTCATTCCCCCTGCCCTGGAACCCCTAGTAATTGGAATATTTTTTGTCATTCTTGTTTATTCCCCTCATAATCTATCAGTACATTCACAGATACCCTTTTTCATGAATATCCCTATTAGGCTGCATCTTAGTCCACCAGTGTCAGGGATGGAAGGCTTTCAACTCATAACACAACAGCGGCTCCTGAGTCAGTTTAATATCATTTCAATATTCAGCGCTCTTAAAGGATTCGGCTCTAAATGAAAACTCAGTTGGAGGTCTTTATGCTGACATGCTAAACAAACAGTGGCTATCAGTTCCCCAATAATAAACTGGAAACTGGATTTGCCTTGTGATTGTTTTCATTGGGATCCCATCATTATAGAGAGTTCAACGAGCATGTTTAATGAAAAAAAAATATCTCCTAATCTCCACTCACTTAATATCCAGATTTACCGCTGTTATGCCGCCATATATTTAACTTCCTCTCTCCTCTCCCTGCCTCTTCTTCTCTCCTCTCCTCTCTCTCAGTGCGTGAACCCACATGGCAGCCTAATCCCCTTACTGTAGCCGATAATGCCTGCTGGCTCTAGCTGTTAGCTGCAGTAATAGATTGGATAAAGCATAGTGCTGCCATGTCTGTTAGATAAACTGCTCCTGCTCCCACTGACACAGTTCCCTACTGTCACCCGACAAACGTGTCTCTGCCTGATTTGAAAAGCTGACATGAAAATGTTACACCCAGCTGTACTGGACTTCAAATTTTACAGCCACTGTGCAGGTAGTCACAGCAGTGTCTGCATTATCTTCTTCCTCTCTGCCCCAGTTTCTTACTGCCCTAATCCCCCTCTTTTGCAGGTCTTACACAGCAAACTGCCACCTAATCAACCACTAGCTTGTGCCATAAGCTGATGAAGTGGGCACTTAAGGCAGATATACGTTAGGAAGTTTGTCAATTTTGCAATAAGCTTTTCATTCAAACATAAAAAAAACAATCTTCTATCTGCCAACTGAGGGTACAATCTGTTACCAAAGTCTGTCAACAAATTTCGGTAGAACTCTTCGTCTTGGTGTGAGAATATTGCAACCTGAGTGTATTTGCTTTGTGCAAGTTTCTCAACATGAATGCCATTAATTGGATACACTTAAGTTTATTACAGTACATGTTTTGACATGCATCTTTCTGAGACTGCACCCACTTTAACTCAAGACTATCCTGGCGGCTATTTGTATTACTGGGGGAATATTGCACTCTTTGAGAAGTTGGTGTACAGGTAACATAAGTACCTCCCACTGCTTTTATATAGAACAGACCTAAAAGAATCTCCCTAAGGGGGCTTGCACAGACAGACGCCAGCAGAGGCAGGGTTTGCGGGGCCCAGTGAAGGACCGAGAGAGGTCAGACAGAGGGGTCAGACGATCTAAGCCTGTGCTGTGAGATGCCCCTGGGATAGGTGCTCAGACACACCCCATCCCGTGAGAACAGGCACACTGCACGGCTCCCCTGGGACGTGGAGATATACAAACATTCATGCAAGTCTGCCTAGTCAACCGTCTTTAACAATTTCTGTCATTTTACACACACAGAATGGACACTACATTCACGCACACACACACAAAGGCATACACGCGGATGCATTAAAATGTGCCTCGTCAGTCCTTCAATGTGTCATTTTACACATGCACATTAACATAATGTGAATGCAAAAATATGCAAATACAATATTGGTACTTAGAGTGCCCAACATATGTGGATATGTGAGAAGACATCTATTGATTTGACTAAGACATACACAACCCAGGAGAAATGGTAACAGCCATAAGAAATCACTTACTTATTCTGATGCATGCTGGATACCAGATCAATCACCATGGCAACTACAGATGTGACCTTAGAGTAGAGGACATGTTAAAGGTAGGACAGTATTCTGAGCATGAAACGCACGGTTCATTTATTTCAGCTTGGAAATGGTGTAGGGTTATGATTTCATTTTTTAAAATTTATTTATTTAGTCATCTATTTATTTATTCATTTATTTATTTAGTGCTTTGATTGACTGCTGTTCAGCAGGAGGATACACTTAGAGAGAGTGACGAAAACGAGCCATAATTACATGTTTTAGCTCCGTGGCCAGAATAACAGCAAAAAACAAACACTATTTCACTATTAACCAGACAAACCCTAAAAAAAAATGAATGTGTGTGTGTGTGTGTGTGTGATTCACAAATACAGTCTCAGTAAATGCAATATGCATTACATGCTGAAAGATTTGACCACAACAATCACACAGTCCACTGAGGACGGTGATATCTGTCAATAATACTATTCTAATGATGCACAGTTGCCAAGTCTGACCTTTGGCATCATGAAAAAAACATACAATGCCATTTAAACAACATTATACAGAAACCACTGAAGCCACCATCTCAGAGCTATTGGTATCATTCCTGTCAAATAGCCACAAACTACATCATATTCTCATTCTCAGTTTGCTGTAGTGTCCTTGAGGCGTGAATGCTATGCCCTGTTAAAATTTTCATATTATATTCTACCCCTTTGTCCACAAAGTATCACAGTACACACTGACAGGATTTTGATTTTGCCCGAACAGGTATACAGCTTAACCTTTTTGGTCAACTCACTGATCTTAATACAGTTTCTCATTGACCCCATTTTAACATCTGACAACAGTGAGATTTAATTAAATGTAAGGGCGTACGTGCACGAGAACTTGATAGAAAATAAGCATGACACACACACCCTAATAAACTTAGTTATGTCTGGTAGCAATTAATGTGTCACTTCTTTTCTTAACTGATGAATCATTTCATTTACAAATGTCAGAAAATACTCATTTGCACTCACTGTCCAAATTAATGTCCTCAAATGTCTTGTTTTGTCCAACCAACCACCCAAAACCCATCGACGTTCAGTTTACTTTTCTGTAAGACAAGAGAAAGCATTGAATCCTGACATTTAATCAATAATGAACTTTTCTGTACATCAACTAATCGATTAATTGACTAAACTTCGCCGAGCAGTTCTTTCTGCAGAGAGGTCACACACGATTAGAGGGTTTGTGGAACATGTGACTTTGGAACAACATCCGTTTCTGTCTGAACCGCTCAATAGCAACCAGGTTTCTCCTTTTACAGGAAAACTAATGTACTGGAGACAGGAACAAAAAAGGGTCATAACAGAAGTGTCATGCTTGCGCAAGCGTTCTTTGGCACAAAACTCAAAAAAACCTCAAAAAGTTTTCATTTAAATGAAGAGATGTCTCAAAGTGAAACTTTAACAGCACATTGCGTTGGAGGAGAAGCAGATGTATTAAATTATGGAAAGTTTGTCAAAAACAGGCAACGACAAAAATAAAGTGAGGGAAAAGAGGGAAGAGAAGAAACAAAGCGGAGTAATGATGAGAAAAGTTATTGCGGCCATGTTTTAGAAATGTAGCAATGCTGTTTTAACTAAAGATGCTATAGTGTGATCGAGTGCATTACAGCTTCTCTGAAACCTGGCCTTAGATAAAAATGGACTGAGGTCAGGAAATGCTCAAAGGTGATGTTTTGCAAGTCCAAGTCATCTCTCAAGTCTTTGGTCTCAAGTGTTAGTCAAGCCTCTAGTCTCCCTTGGCTAAATTAACCCAGTATTTGCAGATGCGCTGCCATGGTGTTGTTGCTGCTGCCTACAGTCATCACTGTGCACAACAGATATGTGTCAGACTGTACCAAATACTTCAAAGCCCCATTCGTCATGTCGGTATTCAAGTTCTAAATCCGTATTCGAATGCGTGTTGCAGGGACTCAAAGCACTGGAGGAGCTGAGGGACGGACGCCTGCAGACAGCTGCTCGGAGATGACAAGCTCTGAGAGAGAGAGCTGAGGGCACACAGTAGCTTCTGGAGGAGAAAACACACAGTCACACCAGAGTCAGCTATTATCCAGAGCCATTTTCTAGCGAAAGGAAAGCTCAGAGTTCATTTCTTTTATTTTGACAAGTGGATTTGTCTTTACTTCAACTTGTCAAAGCAGCTACCCATAGAATAACAAGCTGTGCCAATTAGCCTCTCTTTGTTGACTGCTTGAAGCTGCAGTTGGTAACTTTGGGGTAAACATCAATAACGTGTTTGTGTTCTATTTGGAAAAACTGTCATAATACCCACAGACAGCTGTTAGTAAGTGACGTGGTCTGAGAGTATTGTGAGATCTCTGTGTGTTCCCATGTCTCTGTATTCAGGATTGCTAAAAATCCTATCACTCCCGTTCTACTTGCTCATTCACTGACGCTCTCTGTACTCTCTGTTCTGATTGGCCAGTCCATGCTACACTTCTTATTGGACAAGTGACGTCGGTGCGAGCTGATTAGCGGCTCGTGCCTTACGCTCTGGCTCGCTTCTGCTGACAACAGCGTGTCTGCAAGTGACACTGTCGGTCCACTCGCGCTCGAGCTGAGACGACCAGTTCACTCTGCTGCAACTTCTTCTGCAACCGTTTCTTCTCGGTGCAAACTGGACTTAAAAGAGAGAGCGACAACAAACAAAATAAAACGCAAGCCAATGCAAGCCGTAGCGGAGCTGCATCCCAATGAGTCTCATTCAACACCTAACTTTAGCTTGTTAGCTCATTAGCAGAAGTTACCAACTGTAGCTTTAATGTAGACTAGTTGAAGGGAAGCATATTTTACTTCATGGACGTACAGAGGAGAAAAAGAAAATGAAAACAGCCCGGAAGGAAATCACTGCAGAAACAAGAAGAAAAAAATAAACATATCTTTTGGACCGGATTTTCTTAAAAATAAAAGAGCACTCAAAATCTTTGCAGAGAAAAGATACATTCTATAGTTATACCATCAAATTTAGCAGCTGTTGTTTTTTAATGTGAATCCACCTGCTTTTGAATTCCAAGGTCAGAGGAGGGAGGGGGGCTACAGCAGAACAAAGCTATTCATTTATTGCACAAGACATAAATCAATGTCCGCCTGTAATCCCAGTGGGTACACACAGATGCTCTTTTATGCATAGCATTCCTGCAGTTTTGCTTTAATGTTTTGTTATGGATGCTATTTCCTCAATAAAGAAATAAAGACAAGAATTTCTATGCACGCGCACACACACACACACACACACGGATTGTATGGTCATTTATTCTACATTAGCATGCCCTCTAGATTCAAGCTAACAAATCTTCTTTAAAACTTTGCAGGATAAAAAGTCTTGAGCTTTAGATCGATAGCACACACAATTCTTATCAAAAATCATCTCAACTTTGGCCTGGTGGTGTTCCAACACACTTTTTGGATTCTAAGTAATATCCATCATGATTGAGGGTGGACATTTGGAGATATGGCTCACTTCCCGTTGTTGAAAACCAAATGTTTGTTCTCAATTCAAGGTATGTACCTGAAGGTCTTAAAACAAACTGTTTCAGCGTCTACTGCCAGAACAACAACTAGATCACATTTTCTGAGAATTTACTCTCAAAACTGCAACTTCATCCCTTTAATGACAAAAATGATGGAGCCTTTAAGTGCATGTTTTTAAAGTAATATGTGTAAGTAATAATTGCCTTACAGTCTAAATTCTAAAACCAAATGGAAAATGACTGAAGTAAAAGCATAAGTGTTTTGGATTAAGAAACATCCTTGAATAAAAATGTGTCACAAATGGCCAAAAATGATAATATATAGTCAAAGACAGCCAAAAAGGGTCAAGCTGAAACTCTAAACAAAAAGAAAAGGTTTTGTGTGAGTATGGAACATCTCTCAATTAAATCATTGCTGGAAACGGTCACATTTCAAGAAAACAGTGCTGAGTCCAAATGAAACATTTCAAAACTTACAAAAGAGAAAGAAAAATACATATGTGATGGTACGAAAAATGGCGCAAAGGGATGGAGGAGTCATGCAAAACGTGTACTAGAAATCAGAGAGTGAGGTAAACACACTGAACCAACACGCCACACCCAGGCACAGATCAGCATGATCATATTACTATTACTTAAAGAAGGAGTAATAGACGGGAAGGATTGCATCATTGCAACTAGATGGCAAAAACACAATCTCAGACCCTTTAAGTCTTTAAAGCAATAAACAAACAAACAAAAAACCTTTCATAAAATGCCACGCTTGTTGAAAGAGACTGCAGAACATCAGAAAAATATCCTACGATAGAGGCCGCCAAGCAGGTGTAGCCTGTGTTTCCATTACGTGAATGTCTGTCTGTTTGGCTTTTGTAGGTGAGGAACTAAAGTAACTAAAATGAGGACGCTGTAATCTTTTACTTGTAGTTTGGTTATGCGTCTGCAGCGTGGCATCTTGGCCGAGCGGTGCTGGTGGCGAGCGCTACCGTGCATAGTTTAGTTTGTGATCTCTGTTGTTCCGATTTCCTGTGGGCTGGGACTGTTTCGGTATGATCGATTGGCTTTTGAGCCTTTTGCTTAGAGGAACCTTTTGGTATGTTTCTTTGATTTAGATGTACTGGTTATTTCTAGTTTTGTGCATATTTGGTGGCTGCATTGTTGTGAAGACATATTACCGTGGATTTTGTTGCCCTGTCTAGCTGCAGGTCACATCTTGTCAGACACCCGCATTTGAAGGTGGGTAGAGTTTCAACTTGTTTCGATACCAATCACAAGAGTTTAGAAATTGTCATGTACACAAGGATCTAAGGTTAAAGCTGGCTGAGAAGGTGGCTGTGGTTGGGAGGTTTGACTCATTGTGGTCACAGTAGTATGTTGATGTGATAATTATTCTACAATAATCAGATCTTTGTGGAAGGTTGTTCACTTCATTTGAGATATTTTTTGTTCCTGCCCTACATATTTGTCTTTCTCCCTTCTTACTTTTGGCGTGCACTTGCTTGGAGGCTGTCATGGCAAACCTCAACAGAGCGGAGAGTCGACTTGTCCGGTGCTTACGCTCATCTGTGCCCTTGGTTTATACAAACTGGCTGATGTGCTGACTCCTTTCTCTAACTACACACAGACACACCCTGCATCCCTTTCTTTTGTCTCGCCCTATTTACGACCTCCGATCACTGTTGTCATTACTGATCAACAAACTCAATTGTCTATTTGTGTAAATCTTGGTTTTAATAAATTACTCTAGTTTTATTACAACCTTTGCGTAACCTCCTTCTAGTCACATTTCTTGAGCTAGTGGCTGAAAAATAGGGGCTCATGTGAGACCTATTACAACTTTTACCAAGTAAAATGTTCGATTTATGGTTCACTTCCTGTTGTGATGTCACCACTAAATTACTTTATTTAAAGGCAAATACAAATTAACTTGGTAATTGTGACTAATAATTAGCCACCCTTGCGTGAACAAAGTTTTCTGATTGAAACTGTTCAACATATTCATGTCATGATGTGATATTTGGGTTGATCGAGAGACTGCAGGGATTACTGAATTCAGTTCAGACTATGTACCTTAATTTCCGAAAGGAAACTCTCCTTTTTTACATTACAAGCATCTTGTGCCAACATTTGTAATATTTTTTGTTAGCCATTACAGCAACATCACAGCATCAGCTAATCCAAATAATGATACACTAACTGAGAACAATATTGATGATAATAATCACTCTAAATTCTGGAGTCAGTTGGAAAATGACCGCACCCAAAAGCAGGACATACTTTCGATGAACACCATCCTCTGATGAAACTACATGACATTACCAAATAATGATAAAGTATGGACGAAGACAGCCAAGGTTAGACATACTGAAACCTAGAATAAGGAAGGAAGACTATTTCTGTGTAAATTGTGCGTAAGAATGTGGGACATCTGATGAAACATTCGGGTTATGAGAAAACAGTGACACATTCACATGAGACCTTTAGGAAATTATAAAAAGATAAAGTTAAACATTCAAATTTGTAGGAAAATGGTAGAAAAGCAAAGACAAGTCACACAAATCCTGTTCTGGAATTAGAGAGAGACACAGAGCACAGTCACATAGCTTGTTAAAGTAAGAGTAACAGTCTGGAGGCATTGCATCACTGTGACTGGACTTCAAAAATAAAACCAGAGACTCCAGAAAAGGGAAACATTTACTCCCATATGATGACACGTAGAAAATACATCATGTAGAGTTACAGCGTGCCAAGCAGGGGCGGAGGGGGGCTGTCTCCATTGTGTGAGGGTACGAGCTACTGACAGCAGCGGCTAACATCTCACATGCTTGGGTGAGTTTATAAAACTGTTTGTTTGTGCATGGGTGTTTCATCACAAACTGTACAGCGCAGCAAAACACGGGAACAGGGAAAGGGAGAAACTGCTGGCAAAGTTTACATGACGCCAAAACCCACAAAGAGTGCCATTCACATCAAGTATTCCACACATGGAGACTTTCCATGTTACGTTCTGACCTCTGGTGGTTACTCTTGACACTACAGGAAGAATTACACCTCGACTGCTATGGAGGAAATAAGCCACAAGATGGTGGGAGATGACTGCGACCGACAGATACTTAGCATTTAGCTTAGTGAACTCAAGGACAAAGGTGACTCTAGTATGATTTTTAAAGAAAATACCCACCAGGTGGATACAAATCCTTAAAAATACACTGTTAAAGCTCCTGAGATGGTACTAAAAATCAGCCTAAGGTCATTTAAATGATAACTCCTACAACTGATACATCATTACAGGAAATACAAACTCCTATGCATCAATCAGTACAGCACATTAATAAGCAAAGACTCCTCATTTCACATCTCCATTACTACTTGAGAGTCTGTGCACTGGCAGGACAGGAGTCAGGGTTTAAAACTATGCTGCTGACCTCACTGCTCATATAAAAGAGAAAGCAGGAATGGCACTCCTCTAAGATGCTAAGAGCATAATCATTAGGATGTTTATTCAGCATTTTTCCGGGAATCGATCTGAAACATTTTGACCGCCCATAGCGATGGATACCCAGCAATGACGAGGGCTGGCTGCAAGAGAAACACAGCGCAGCATGCTGTTGTCCCACCTGGCAGACTCGCGCTTTGAACACCAGACAATCAAACGTGTTGCCGCCGGTGTGAACACTCTGCAAAGTCTCAAAAGGAAGACAGCACAAGTGCAATTCGTGATGCTGATTTTTCAAATGTTCCAAGAGGAGGGAAAATAGTGATGACAGTTAGTTAGATTTGGTTAGGTCAAATATTAAATCATCTATTTGCTCATTAGGCCTAAATCTCCGCCTTTTTTTTTTACCCTTAAAAGTGCATAAAATGCAGGTTGTGAACTTTTTGAAATAAAATATAAAAAATGTGAAGCTATCTTACCAGCTGATAATATGACATACGAGCACCCCTCTTTATTCATGCAAAGTTCTTATGTGGTTGCGTGTTTAGACAATTAGAGTGCAAAGGAGAGGAGAACAAACTATAGAGTGCTTTCAAACAGCAGCTGGAGTCACGAGGTACGTTCGTCTGACTCTGCTGTTTATGTGTCATCTGTCAAGGTTGTTTGGTTTGTCAATATACATACATAAGTGCATGTTAAGAGAGCAAAGAAATGCTAATGTCTTTTACTACAAGACTTTGTTCCAATGGGGGAGTTTACCGTTATTAGATGTGTATTATGTGTGGAAATACACTGATGACCATCTGTGTCATTGTCAGCGTGTTTTGTTTTGGTGGAGCCCTCGGTGTTGAAATCAGTGCCCTGTACTGAAAGTGATTACTGTGAGGGTCAGGGTGACATGCGTGGTAAACCTTTCCCTTGTGTTTGTGTTAACATTTGTGTGTGTGTGTGGGTGTGTGTGTAAACAAAGTGAACAGTCTTTGCTCTTGTCATGTGTGGTCTTACAGCCCGAAAAGCTTTAAAATGTTTTTGATAATGTGAATATGAACAGGAGGGATAATATTTCATTTCCATTATTGGTTACTCTTTTGTTTACTGTCACATTTCACTGCACAACTAATTTTTGTGCACCAGTTACTCACCTTTAGATGTCTTGAATTTAAGTTTTTGGGGTTTTTTTGTTTTTTTCAGCATTATTGGATGGTAAACAGATTTTTTCCGAAAATGCAAGCCACTCACTTTAGCTGCTTTTGCTGGCAGCCTATGGAGATACAGTTTCAAAATGTCAAACCATATAAAAATGTTCATCCAAAAGTCTCAAAAGCTTCGATATTTTGGCTAAAAAGCTACTTAATCCAACATGTCCGGTACGCTTGGCCGGGCACATGGCAGTGAGCCTTGTACCACATATGTTGAATTTAGTAGCTTTTTAGCCAAAATAACAGTGTTTTGGATGAACATTTTTATATGGTTTGACATTTTGAAAC
>JAQFJB010000023.1:15854646-15865321 GCA_029874875.1 Naso minor
TTTCGTTTACCCCCACCTCCCTGTGCCCCCCTCACTTTCTTTCTCAGTGTCAAAGCTGCCTTTCAAATGCTGATTAGCAGCCAGAGTAAAAAAGGGAGAGACGGAGAGAGAAGGGATGACTGGAACAAGTGGGAGATTCCATCACATCCACACAGATTGTAAACTGTGACTCCTGTCCCGTGCAAACGCACACACAAACTTGTTTTTGTCACTTGGGGGGACATTGCATGGACTTTTATTATTTCTTGAAGAGTCACCCTGACATAATCTTAAGGAAAATTTCAGTTTTAACCCCCAAATTTAATGTTTTTTCTTGCAGTAAAGACATTTTTGCCCAACAAATTTTTCTGTTTAACTAAAATAAACCCTGATATTGTCAATACTGCTGCAAATATAATTCATATGATCGTTTTCCGATCTGATCAAGGTTCAATTATTGTGCTAAAAAACACGGAAATCACATTCTAAAGATCCAAATCAGCCAACGCTGCTGCCACTCTTCTCTAGTTAGCTACTTAGCTAAGAAAGGTTAAAGAAAGGTCGAAAGAAACAGGATCCATCCATCTATCCATAACCTACAACAATGTCACACTACCTCTGCCTTTGTCTCTGAGGAAAAAAGATTCAATTCACAGAGCCAAAAGAGGTCTTTGTCAGGTAAACATGAAAGTTGTTTCGGGAATTTTAACAAGAGACAAACGCTGTCGTTTCTCTCAGGAGAACTGCCTTTTTTGTCCTCAAATGAAAGATGAGTGCCTGTAATGTGAATATGTGAGGAGAGGTTTGTCATTAAAATTTGACTAAAACAAGTAGAATTCTACGTACAGCCTCACATCATCCAAACAAGTAAACAACTGCAAGACCACCTGCCAGAAAACAAACACACACACTTCGACATCTACACAGAAAGACTAAACGTGGTTCCTGGAGTTAAATGCACAATATGGGATTTTGCTAAAGGTCTCTCAATCAAAACGCAGTCAACTAGATTGTCGGCTGACACTGTGAGGTAACATTGAATCATGGGATTTGTTTAAACAGCCAATATTAAATGTAAAGCTATTTGACTTACTCAGGCAGAAACGTCCACAGACAAGGTCATGCTTACATATGTTTACATTACATTTAGTCACGATTGCTGACATCCTCCCTTACTCTCGGACGAAGCCAAACGCACTGTTGCCTCCAATAAAATCACGTATTTCTCTGAGTTTGAACATTGCTGTGAATGTTTAGGATAATGTACGCGACTCAAAATGTGGAGCAAAGACATAGTTGTTTTTTAGACATTTTAATGTGAAAAATGCTACTTACTGTAAGTTAACATAAAAGTAGAAAGTAAAAATGCTTAAAAAGGAAAAGTCCTGCATTCCAAATCTCACTTAAAATAAACTACAGATCTACTGACAGAAAAGTATTAATTAATTGAAACTAATCACTTCGCACACTAAGGACACTACAATGGCATATTGGTTTTAGTAGATTGTATCATATTATTATAACTGATGCATTAAAATGTAGGCAGCATTGATATGCTTTAGGTCCTGGAGGTGAAGCTAACTTTATGTAATGTAGCTGTAGCCTATAACAGAGCATCATATTTTATAAGATGATATATTTTGCTCCGACAATCTTAATCTACAAATTTACTATAGCCCTCAGTGTTTATGTGGGTGAATTAAAAGTGCAACATTTTTCTCTGGAATGTGAAGAGTAGATGTGTGAAGTATCATCAGACATGACCTCAGCTCACAGCTCGACTGTCAGTGCAACGTGCAGCTGATACATTTCGGGACCTTCTGGATCCATAAACAGCACCACTGATTGAGAGCACTGCCACCATCAGACAACCATAAATTAAGCGATATTACACAAGAGGTTGAGCTCTAGCATCATCTGAGCACGACAGATGCGGTCAGGGTTAGGGTTAGTAAGCTGTGGTGCTGTTTCATAGACACAAAAATGTTTATCTATATCAACTGTGTCGTAACTAGGATATCTGCTGAAAAAAAAATAGCTTTAGTATATCTATATAGTAGCTTTTCCAACCACAAACTTTACATGTATTTTACAGCATCGTTTCACAGATACTGCTGATTGAGAAAGTCAAACATTTCCATAACTCCAGACCACTGAAAAGCCCAAAAGTTGCAATCAAGTGAGAAAATCTGGATGTAATCACCTCTAAAATCCACTAAAGGATTTTATCTAACAACATATTCAGCTTCAGTCCATATTTGTTAGTGTTAAACCTTCTGAAAACATTTTCACTCTGGTCACAACTAGTTGCTCTCCCACTTTCTACACACTTGAGCGGGAGGGAAGAATCTGTTAGCAACGCTGCCAAGGATCTAGCGGAGTTATATTTTCAGTGATGAGTAAGGCATGCTGTCGTGCTGATTTGAGCACATTCTAAATGTCCTCTTGACCGATCAGATCGCTTGGTCAGAACTACCTGTTGTATAAGGGACTTTATGCACTTAGCGTATTTACTGTTAAACCAAAATGCTCCAAGATCAAAACAAACCCAAGGCCACCTTTCCCAAATGCACCTCAATGGTCCAATGTGGAGTTTTGAGTCTGCTATAAAGCTATTTTCCTGTACGTGGCTGGCCTAAGGGTGGCGCTAATGTGTCAAGGCGTAAGCAGTCGCCAAAAAAATGCAGACCAGAAGACGCCGGGAACTTTGCTTGAATGGATGTAAACAATGCTGGATGTCAAATACTTTAAGATTTAAAGTCTGAACACTTAAAAATTGTCTTATAAGTTTAATGAGGATGAAAATTCATTTGACTGACTTTCAACGAATGCATGCGGTGCTTCTATGTGCAACACAGCAGGTAAACATTCTCTTACATTTCTACCATAAAACTCCACAAGGCACCATTAAAGGTCCCATTTGTAAGATTCCAACTCTTCAGATACTGATGCTTTAAGTCGGTAGTTCGGGTTTCTGTTCGTCAAATACTGACAAGTTAAGAATAAGACCCAGGAATTAACTTCTTTTGACTTCTTTTTTTTCCCTGTCGGATGCTCCCGTTAGGGGCCGCCACAGCAGACCTTGATTTGCATTTTGACTTGGCACATGTTTTACTCCCCCAAATCCAACCCTTTAGACGCTGAGCGCCAAGCAAGGCAGGCATTGGGTCCCATTTTTATAGTCTTTGGTATGACTCGAAACTTGATCTCACTCTAACCACTAGGTCACTGAGCTGGTTAAGTACCAGGAATTAACTATTTCTACAAAACGGACCTTTAAGCATGCTTGCCAACCCTCCCAATTTTCCCGGGAGACTCCTGATTTTCCCTGCCCTCTCCCAGTGTCTTCCCAGTTTCCCATTTCTCCCGTATTTTCAAGTATTCATATGTTACCAAACCTATTTTTAACACGGTAACAGTACAGCGTGTATGAGCCCTTTAACTCCTAAAGCCTACTGTTTCCATAATAACTATATAGATACCACAGGCTTGTCATGCGTCAGCGACATGAATCACCAACAGGAGACTGAAAGCAATCACTGTGCATATGATGACACATGTGATGTCAGTGGTGTGCAACGTTACACACTCTGTGAGGGGAAGGGTAATGAGTGTAACGGATGTAGGTTATATGGTGTATTCTTATTTATCCCAGAGACTCGTGCACGTTCTGATCTGTCTTGCAGTGTAATTGTTATGATAATTGTATTATCATTGTTATAAGTCTCAAGGTTGGCGAGTATGCCTTTGAGGCCACACTCTTGGTCCCACTGTGACGCTGGAGTCAGACTACACAATCTTTCTATCTGCTAAAATGGTCAATGTGTCAAATTTTAATAGATTTACGGAGTCATAGATTCTTGCTATGACTTGACTGAGAATCATGACATAGTACTTCGGTCCCCACCCAATCATAGTTTGTCGTCTTTCACAAGGTGTGAGTAACAACTATGACATGTCACCAACAGCTACCCACAGCGCCCCCGGCTTTAAATCGGGTGTAGATGCATCACCTGATTATGTTACCGCACCGTGATGAAACCGGAAAAGACTGATTATTTCACAACAATGCAAAATCTCGACTGGTGTAAAGTCTGAGTGGTGTGTGTGTGTGATCCAGACTGTCTTTTCTTGTGTGCACTTAAGAGCGCGTCAAACCCCTATCAGTCAAACTCTGGAACACTTGGTGGAATTTTTTGTGAAAGACAAAGGATAGAGCTATCAACTGTCATGTCCGACCCCTACATCTATATTATTAGGCTGATATTATGTAGTTTGAACTCGACTTAAGTCTCTGGGCTAAGATCATCATCTTAAGCTTTGTGGATCAGCCATTTGACATGTTTGAAGGCTTCTCCACATTTACAGAGACCACAAAACCAACTTGTTGCCTGTTGCCAATATAAAATACTCTTATATTACTAACAAGTGGCCTTTTGTTAAGCCTTTTTAGTCTGATTGGCAGTAAAAAATGAACAGTCCAACTGTCGAACACGGGCTCTGTTTGAAAAAGCAGCACAGAAAGGCAACACTCAAGTAAAGTGCTAGTACTCCGAAATTGCATTTGCGTATCGTATTTGATCAAAAGTACTTAGTTACACTCGTCAACTGACTTTATGTGCAAACTACAGTCAACATGTGCTCAGACCTGCAGTCACATACACGAGAGCAAACAACACATACGATCACAGATGCACACACACACACATGCAGGCATATACGTGAACAAATAATCACTCAAAGACTCACTCAAGTACTCACTCTCCCACTCCCTCCCTCCCTCCCCCTCTCCTCTGTTCGTTCCCCTTGCCCTCAAACACTACTCAGAATATTGATACATCACCCCCTCCTCCTTTCTCTCTCTCTCTCTCCCTCCATCACTCACTTTCTCTACTGAATACTGATAGGCTGTCTACTCCGTGGTCTGAGTTTCAAATCTCTCCCTCCCTCTCGCTCCCTCTGTCGCTGCGCCCGCTCCAAAAAACCCCAGCAACATAAAGGAGGAAATAGCGGAAGTTAATGCACTGAGGTAGACATAAATTCACTTAAGTACCATTTCAGATTATGTCAAGCTAAAAATGGGCTCAACATCGTGGAAGAGGAGGGAGAGAGGGGTGACAGTGGGGGTGACGATGGGAGGGGTGGGGGTGGGGCTCCTTTGGTTGGCTGTCTTGCCAGCGGAAACTGGCCGAGCGGCTCGCAGCACTGTAGCGAACGGGCGGCCGGCAACAAAAGGAAAAAGACGTGTGAAAAGTCCAGGCAAATGAAGACGCATTCAGTGTTTTTTGTCCCACTCCCACCCTCCCGCCTCATTGTTGGGCATGTCAGCTATGGCGTGGCCGAGGGGGAGAAGAAGGGAGTGAATGAGGTCGTCAAAGAGTCCCAGCGAGCCCCCTCCACTTCACACACACACATACACACACACATACACACACTCAACAGCTTGAAACAGCTGAGAGCTGGAGAGAGCGACAATAAGAGAAACAACGCAGACAGAAAATGTCCTGCTTTTCTCACTTGGATGGGAAGGGCCTTTCAGGGCTGTTTGTGTGTTTAAGTGTGAGTGAGTGCAAATGTGTGTCTGCGCGGGGAGAGAGTTTGTGTGTGCCTCGTCTCTTTGGAGGAGGCTTTCTGTCTGCATTAGAAGTGTAGCGCGTCTGAGACACTGGGAGAGGGAGTGTGTGATTTTGTCCTCCAAGTCTTCCCCAGGCGTCCTTGAAGGAGACTGGCAGGGAATATCTGACTCCGTGTGTGTGTGCGTGTGTGAGTCAGTGTGTGTTTGAGCCCTCACAGGCTTAGTTTAGTACCGGAGGCTTGCCTCGCGGAGCAGTATTACAGGTGTTCCCTTCACAAATCAGGGTGCTCCTGGAAGTAACAAAAACTACAACCTCAGGCTGGAGAATTAGCACAGCCTGATGAATGAGTAATGTAATTGAATCGAGAAGGTAAATAAGAGGAAAAATCCTTAGCGAGTGTGTGTGCGTCTTTGTGTATGTGTGTTTGTGTCTGCACATGCATGTGGAATAGCGTGTGACGACTGTTGCAGTCAGCGAGACAGTCACACCCACGTCTGGCCTTGTTTCTCCGCCTGTCTACACATGCTATCAGCTGTGGTCAGTTCAGTGTTGTGACAGGAAATCGCCTTTTTCTGATGTGCAGTTCAGAGAGGCCAATGACTGCCCAAGTTCAGATCCTTTATTTCAACAACGCAGCCAAAACCTTATTGAAGATACTCTATTACTCCAACTGCCATTCATAATCAGATTTAAGTTAAAGCATAAAAGTAGTAAAAGCAAACGTACTTAAAAGTAAAAGCTCTTATTCTACAGAAGAGCCCCTTTCATTTATTATTGATTAATTGTAGCTGGACAACGTAAAGGAACTTTTAAATACTTAATGCACTGTTGGGAAGCTGAACCTATATTTTGCATGTTTTAGTGTTTTATCACTTGTTTTGTATGGCTATTCAAGTAATAAAAACTTTCTAAAAAATTGTAAAAACTACAATATGTCCCACTGAATCCAGTGGAGTAGAAATATAGAGCAGCATAAAAAAGATATAACAAAGTTAAGAACACAGAACTTTATGTTGTACTTTTGTTTATTATGTGTGTAGTCCAGCTCTAACAGCAAGCAAACAATGAAATTTTGTTTTAAGGCATGAATGAAAATTGACTGTAATTGCTTATTTTGATACAGAAAACACTGGATTAGCAAAACAATTTCCAAAAAAAAAAAAAAAGCTCACTTACTGACTAGACTGAACTCCTGCTGTATAAGTGGTATTTGCAAAAAGAAGTCTCTCTGGGATCTCAGGAAGCTGTAGGTCCGTTGCACTGAACACATAGTTTACACACTAGAGTGTAATAATGGAGTTGAAGTAAAAGATGTTCGGATTGTTGTGTTAAAGGCTTATTTCTTGGAAATTTGGAGCACAAATTTGTTCAAGTCCGTGTTTGTTTGTTTCTCCTTTGCCAAGATAATTCATCAACACACACGTGTGGCACATCAAGATGCTGGATGAACATGATGATTAAAGCACAGGTGTGCTTCAGGACGACCACAATAAAAGGACACTCTACAATGGGGTGTGAACTTGATAAAAGGCATGAATTTGGGCACTGACTGATGGACCTCTCAAGACAATGGCTACAGATATGAACTTTTTTTCTTTGTGTGTGTGTGTGTGTGTGTGTGTGTGTCACATTTTCTGTGCCTACAGTTGATCAGGACATGGGACAAGAAGAAGAAGAAGGATCCCAGCAGAGCATCCCAAACATGTTCAGCACGTCTGGTGAAAAAATGCTTTTTGCAGAACTGAGCACAGTTTCTTGCAACATGCAAGAAACATGCCATGCATTATCATGCCATAACATGAGGCATTGGAGGTGAGAGGACTACTGCAGTTAGCTGCAAGCGGTGCTGGCTAACCACCAGCGGCCACAGCTAACAGAATTAACATTTCCATCAGCTGACAAGGTCCTGCAAGACTCAAGTAATGGGGCTGCGAACACTGTTTGTTGTGCCATGCAGCTTGTAATGGACATGTCAGCTGACTCCACCTCCTCCTCCTCTACTCGTTGCCTCAAAACTCCCAGGCAGTCCACAGCTCTGTTAGATGTGCATGTAAAATACCGACACTTCCCAGGTGCTTCAAGCTCTCAATTTGACCAAAGACAGCTGATAGGACTGTCAACAAGGAAAATTGTCTGTCCATAAGGAAACTCTGTAAACCACCACGAGGATATCAGAGGGAAAAGCAAAATATTTTCTACCTTAAAGGATCCTCTTTCAGAGCTGCAGTAAATCATATAGGTACAAACAACCTGACAGACTGAGCGAAGGGTGGTTGCAAACTTGTATTTTGTGGTCATGCTTGAATTGGAGTGAAACCAGCAACGAAATTACATCAACTAGGAACCACAGTGTTGTCACAGAGGCAACTTAAAGGGTAATGCCACCAGTACACACATCAAAATCTGTTTAGTTTTGGGATGCACTTGACCAAAGACACAATCAAGATTCTTCAATCACTATGTTGACTTGTACAGTTAAGTCATTAACTAGGTCTTTTAATTGGACTATTGTTCATGTCCCTGTACACAAGCACTGAGGGAGAAGAGATTTATTGTCTGACTCCGCTACGGTAGGTGGCGATATGCCCCATTCAGCTGATTATTGGACCTTTTTCTATTTAGCCAAACAAGCCACAAATAAGTTAGCAAGCAGTTAGCGAAATCCATGTCGAACGGTGAAAACACGGACAGTTTACAGCTCTGTACACTTTATATTTACGCTTTACTTTTGGTACAAATCTGATGCATGCTTCCCCTCATGCTTATGGTATTTTTGTTTTCATACTGGCTTTCTTCTACAAACTTATGCTGTTCGAGTTCCGGGTCAAAGACCGCCGCAGGGACTATTGATCATGACCAGTCCGAGCCCGGTTGAGGCGTATTCATGCAGGAGTAATTCGACTTTCAATCACATTATCTGGATATGTTGGCTTGAGAAATTTGATTTTGTAGAATTTCAGTCAGACTAACATGTTAACATGTATTTTAAAAGTCCGGTTTTCATCGAGCAAACACAATAAATCGATTTTCTCTAAGTCATGTAAACCTACAGACTGTTGAGTGTATTGTTTAATATTGTTTTAGCTCGACCTTGTTAGCAAAAGTTGGGATAAACTGCTAAAATATTCTTAATTCAAAAGGAGCCATAGGCGAAATCTGCTAAAAATACGGTTTGTTTGAATGAACTGCTGATTATATTGATATGATGCAGTCAACTGCAGCACTGAGCATAACATAATTTGTTTTTATCTGACATTTTTGACAGACAAGAAAAGACATATTTCCCCAGATTCTGTAGCTGTCAATGTTGTATTTTAGACTTTAATAAATGTGAAAAGCAGAACAGAAATTTCCGTCACCTTCCCCTCAGCTGTTCACATGGTTGATAAGCAAAGAGGGTGTGTTTAAAGATAACTGCAATAGAGTAGATAATATTCCAAATCTATCAGACAATAATTCTTTGAGGGCATGTGGCCATTAAGAAGCTATTTCGCCTTTTGTTGAGTGCGGTCCTCCATATTTCATTGAGATGCATATCTGCCTTTCACAGTGTGTGCCTGCTCCACTATTCTCTATTCAACAGTGACCCATTGCTCCCTGCCATACAATCCTTCACCTTTCTGGGCTTAAAAGTAATTACCACTTTAATTTGCTGTCCGCTTTTGTGCATGCCTGAGTGTATCTGTAGCTGACTGAAGTGCTTTCTGTGTGTGTGTGTGCGTGTGTGTGTAGGTACATGCATACAGGAAGTAATGAAGTGCTTCTATTTCTGTAAATGTAAGTAGAACTGAAAGAATTAGTTTATTATTAAGATAAACAAAAAATAAACCAAAAACAATCATTTTTTCATCAACTGTTACATCATGTTATTAGTTGCAGCTTCTCTCAGGTGTGGATTTTCTGCTTTAATCGCATAAATTAAATATCGTTAGGTTTTGGGCAATCTGAAGATGCTACTTTGGGATCCTGGAAAGCTTCATTTTGAATAAATTTTCATATTTATAGACCAAGCTTTTTGTTTCAAATATGATCATATGAAGGTTTTGTGTTTCTGCAGTTAGTGTTTTTGTAATAATTAATGCTTGCATGTGTGTAGAAATAAAACAAGGAGTGGGTGTGTGTGTGTGTGTGTGTGTGCATTTGTTCCTCACTTATGCACAGAAAACATAAATTTGTGCATGTGACTGTTTGCAATATATATGCATTTGAAATATCTGTGAATGTGTGCATACTAATGCACACATCTGTGTGCTTAAAAATGCATATGAACATGTGAGTTTTTCTGTTTTTTTAATGTGACTGTGCGTGTATGTGTGTACACGTTTATGTTTAGCCTCCCATTGGCCCAATTACTTCAGAACCAACCCCCTCTGCTCCCCTGTTTCCACCTAAAATCCCTCACCCTTCTCACCTCCCAGTCCCAACGGTGGACCCTCCAAACACCCCCCTTGCCCAAACCCCGCCCCGCAGCCCCGCACGGCCAGACTGTCCATCACAATACACCCGACCCCACACAGGACCTCCACCACCTCCACTGTACCTCCTGTTCCCCCCTCGTCTCCACAAGTCCGACTAAATCACTCCTAATTTTGCCCCCACTCTCCTCCCATCCCCACCCCCAGCTCACTCCTCCATTCTTCCCCCTCTGCCCTCCCCAGTCCCAGGTGAGCTGACGACACAAGGAGAGCAGAAACACTCTGCGAATATTAATGGTTTGATCTGAATATTAATAAACCATGCATCTTAATGATCTTTAAAAAAAACAAAGAACCACAGTCGAGCGCTATACAGCCAGAATACACACACGCACAGACACACACACACAGCTGAACTATCTGTCCTGCACTGTGCAGATTAGTTAAAACAGGGCCTTATCCTCCAACCTGCTGTTTAAATGCTGAGCGTCACGTTCAAGACAAATGTGTTGTCTTTTTTTTCCTCTCAGCAAATGAAGACACCTCTCCTTTCCCACGTCCTTCTCCTCTATCTCCTCCTGTTGCTCTCTTCATTTTCTTTTTATCTCCTTCTACTCTTTTAACTCAGGCACCCCCCCACCAACACACACACACCACCACCACCTCTCACAGTTGCCCCATTTCACCCCCCCCCTTCCTCTTTAC
>JAQFJB010000023.1:15952920-15967127 GCA_029874875.1 Naso minor
AGAGAGAGAGAGAGAGAGAGAGGCGGTTCATGGACACAATTACAACACACACGCACTCTGTTTGTGAATATTATTAGGCTATTGAGTGCCGCCGTTCATCTGTAGGCTACGCGAGATACGTTATTTAAATAATTAGTTGTGAACCATACAGTGAAAATCCAAAGAGCCCCGGATTTTTTTCTGTTTACTCTTTTGATAGTTTATGGGCTATATACGTGTAGGTGTAAAATTAAAAAAAATAAAATAAAGATATGCAATAACGACTGAACAATAGGTTGCACACATAAAAAGAAGGATTTGTTTTAATATGTAAAATTTGCAATTCTGTTACTTTATCTTTATGATTTACTTTTTTGTACTGTTTGATAGTTGTAACCACTTGATCAACCTATGGTCAACTAAAAAAAAAAAAATCAATATGCTTGCATTTACTTTTAAAAGTAATACAATATTTGGATAGTGCTTAAGAAGTAGGGAGAGCAAGAAGGCAGGTTTTAATGTTTTCTTTCTGGCTTTCTTTCATTATAATACAGGCCTACTTTGTCTTGTAACTGTTCGTTTCTCAGGCTTAGTTTTAAAGTCAGTCTTTTCATCTAATGGAAATCAAAATATGACTCACTAGTAAAGAGAGCACAGCAGTTTATAAGGTATAGCTTTACCTCAACCAGCTCCAACCGGAAAATGCTGCTTACATCAGCATTAACGGTCCAACAATATGACAATCTAACAGAGGGTCACAGCCTGTGAATACTTAGTGGTCTCAGTTTATTTTTAGTCTGTTCTATTGCAGGAAAAAGGAATGTGTTCATAGTGTCATGATTGTTATTAACTGACTTTATTTTGGTCCATTTGCCCTTTTTTGGCCCGATGCCTCACACATCACTTCCTCTAAACGCTGATTCCAGCGTCCTTGTTCAAAGTAATACATTTATTATCCTTTAACAGATTGGAACGTTCCCTGCATGGCCATATAAGAGGTCCGGTGGACTCCTACAGCAAACATCTTCTCCAGGAACACAAAGAGGAAACGTCTATGAACCTTCCTGAGAAAATCAATCATTTCAGTTGTTCATTTGTTCGTGTAGTGCCCTGAATCATCCGCTTGGTGAGAAGAGGTGCCGCACAGTTGCCTTCGCTCCAACGACTTCAGCCACTAAGTGATAAAAAATGTAGTAGATTTCATGCTTTTTTAATCCCCGAAAATGACAATGCCACTACTTCCAAGTACTTGGGGAAAGGTCTGCAGTGTCGAACGAAACAACCGCCTGTAACAGCTCAAACAGATGTTCAGTGTCTTGCACTGGAGCTTTCTCCTGGAATTCTCCTCTGTCTCTCCCTGTTAATCCTTCCTTGAACTTCCTCAAACACGCACTCCCAATCTGGTCATCTAAACTGTCTGTGATGTGAAAACAATTACTTCTTTGTGCTGTAAAACCTAATTTATTAATCTGAAACTGAATTAGACTCTTCAGGAGATATTTAAGACTGAAACACTCTGGCCTGGAAACCAAAGGCATGTCAGAGGTTTGCCTTTTTGGTTACAGTTGGAAAAAAAATTAGAAATAATTATCAGCAAGTAGCTCTATTATTCCTATACAGGTTGCAAAGTTATGATGTTCAAAGTGCACTACATGTGTTGTGACAGTTTGAAGTGTGACCCACCATTAAACACACAGTCAGGCAGGGTTCAAGGTGCTCTGCCGTCCGTTTGAACAAGTCTACAGGCTTCTGTCCAATCACATTAGTCGCTGTGTTCTCAGCAATATTTGCATGACCCCAATCACTGAGAGCTAGATTAGCATGGGTCAAAGTTTCTGGTGAATAATCTGCCCATGTTTTATATCCCTCTCTCTGATCACCTACTTTTTCCAACACGAGTACAGCACCATCATAAAACTTGTCACTTTAACTGACACATGTTTATTTGTGCTATGTAATTCTCTCGTAAGAAATACCACATCTGTTGGTCTTTTGTTACCCTGGACACACCAGCATCAAAACACAGCTGCAAACATTATATGGAAGAAAAACTCTATATTTATCGTTTACTAACTGTTTGGTTTTCACTTTCTTTTTTTATACCCCACCTCATCCATTTTGCTGAAATATTTCTGGGTCCCAGGGGCAAGCGCATTCCTTCACTCACTGTTGTGCAATCCCTGACAATCACCGTTTTCCCATCCCCCTCTGTCTCTCCAAACACCCGGAAGAGTCCGAGGAATGGAAGCTGTCCGGGCGGTCTAGGCAATGTTCTGTGGTGGATGGCCTGCCCAACCAGACCAGTAAACAAACCCTGAGCCCTGACTCTGCAGAAAACAACCACAAGTGATGTCACGTCAAGAATATGAAAATATAGGCCTGCAGTAAACGGGCATTTTTTCATGATAGACATGACCCCCTTCCCACACACACACACACACAACCACACAAACACACACGTAGTCTCTCTCTCTCTCTCGCTCTCTCTCTGCCTCACACACACACACACACACACACACACACACACAATTGTGTGTCTACAGTATTATTTTTAAAATGTGACAAGTAGATAGAAATTTCCTAGTTGTGCTACCATTAGGAGTATTTCCTGTTAGTTTCATGTAATAAATCTTATGAGACTGAAACTACAATTAGACTTGAATTAAATCTTCAGTTCAATTAAACATTTAGCCTATGTGGTAAATCTGATTGAGTGACGTTAAGTGTCACATTAAACATTTGTAATGTCTGTCATCCTTTTCCATCGTTGCAGTCTGTTTAAATCTATTTAATATTTAGCACCCTATTAATAACTACACATTAAAACGTTTCAACTTTAAAAAAAAAACAAAACAGCAAATGCCCTTTTGGTTCTCATGTGATCCAAGTACGACACAACCAGAGACACCACAGAGGGACGCTGGTTCTTGTAGTGTCATTTTGTCTACCATGCCTTCTGAAAGGGGCAACAAAACCTACATTCCCCACCATGCAATGCGACTTGGCGATTTTTTTTTCTTTGCACTTCCTGTTAGCAAAGTAAAGACAGCGGACGAGCGGTCGAAGAAATTACTGATGTATTTATGTAAAATCGTAGCATAGTTGTTCAGAAACGAGCTATTCTGGAGCCTATAAGGTCCATATTTAGGATACGACAATGGTAAATATATCACAGATGAACACAGTTCTCTGTTCTCATCATAGTAGTCGCGTTTTACCGCTAATATGCTAACGTTTGGGAGTTTGCTAATCAGTAAAAAACGTTAGCCAACAGCAACTGCTAGCTTATCATAGCAGATCGAGGCTATAACATTATATATTTTGGGGCAGGGTGAAACTAGCAGATGTTATAGAAATCACACAGCAGTGTTTTTGACTTGCACAGTCGTGTTAAATTAAATGGGTGGGGTTAGACGAATGCTAGCCCCCACGTTAGCTAAAGCTGACGTTAACGATACAGGTAATAATTTAAGAATGGAAACGGTACAACATTAGATTGCTAGTTATCGATATAGCTCAATATTAACAAATTATAATGTTAAATGATAAAAGAGTGACACAAAGTACCTTATAAATTATTACACGTCGCCGTTGCTGATCAATAAACTCTATTTCAAATCAGTTAAACGGCAGTAGCGAGTGACGTTATGTTAAGAGACTGTTCCTGTCGTAATTGATTATTTATTCTCTGTTTCATTATATTTGCATCGGTTAGATTCGCTTCATCCTCATCCAGAACCGAGCAGGGAAGACACGGCTGGCCAAATGGTACATGCAGTTTGATGATGATGAGAAACAGAAGTTGATTGAGGAAGTTCATGCTGTGGTAACTGTCAGGGATGCCAAACACACCAACTTTGTGGAGGTATGGGATGAGTCAGTATTATGTATGCATGCATTGGTTGGATTGTTTTTTCAGCTCTGAGGCCTTCCTCTTATATCATTTTGTTCAGTTAAAACCAGAACATCTCTGCAGGACCACAGTATAATGACTGAGGCCACGCTGGTCTTCTAAATCTCTGTCGTGGCTCCCTCACAGTAAAATAATTGGGTGACTCATATGTATTTGACATAACAAGCATATTCCGCTTGCTTCACATCATAAGTAAAAAATTTTTAAAGCTATAAGAAAAAGAGGCATTGCAATGTATGGGTGGCATTCTAGAGAAATACACCATCAGAAGGTCTGCTGATCTGTTTTTTAAACATTTCATTCCATAGTTATTAAAGCTGTTGAGCTTAAGTCCACGTTAAGCTGCTGCTGTTGTCATAATATGAGCGACTTAGTTGTTAAGAAACTTCTTCTGTGCTGCTCTCACAGTTCAGGAACTTCAAGATTATTTACCGCCGTTATGCTGGCCTGTACTTCTGTATATGTGTGGATGTGACTGATAACAACTTGGCATACCTCGAGGGAATCCACAACTTTGTAGAGGTAACTGACACGCACAACACATGATACATTATAGACCGAGGAAGTGAACTATGATGATTTACTTCTCGTGGTCTGATTGTTTTCGGGAATGTGTGTTAATGGTTTCCTTAAAATGTTCCCCTCTTGTACTGTCTTTTAGCTTGTTAACCTCAATACCGGCATTCTTGTGAGAAAGATGAACTTTGGTCACATGGAAAATTATTGAGGAAAAAAGAGTTCGTCATTCAGTTTTAAAGGTTATGGGTGATGCACCTTATCAGAAGAGGCATACCAGATTATCTGTATGATGAAGCCAGTTTATCTAAAAGGGGTTTTGCAGTGAACCTGTGTTTACAAAACCATCTTTTAATTGTGGTACATTGATATCTTGTTATTAATACATTCCTGATTGTAGTGTGTAAATTATACAGCGCCTCTGAAATCATTTCTTAGTGCTTTCACTGTGTCATGGTTATTGTGGGTAAACTGTCTTTACACTGGTTCCTCTACCTGCCATACAGTAGAAAGTTTCATTGTTAAAGTGGAACGTTTCTTTTAGTACCCTTTTTACAGACTCTCTGCACTCCTTACACTTACATTTGGAGTGTAATTTGTTTGACAAAGTAAAGACAAAAAGACCGTGTCCAAATTAAAAAATGGATAAGACTAATAGTTTTTTTTTTTCTATTGACATTGCTGTAATATCATGGTAAATTCTTTAGTCCACAATAATCGTGTAGTGGAAAACTGATGTTGTGATAAGCCTAGTTTCTAAATACTTCTGAAATACATCAACAAAGTATGGTTTATCCAATTGGTGAGGACAAAAAAAACCCCAATTTGTTGCAATTTAATAGTTAAGGGTGACTGTCATTTTCAGTGCGAAGTCCAAAATACACTGCAGCTAGTTTCCAAATTTGTTTTTCATACCTTATTTGTGGTAAGTCATTATTGACTTTGGTCAGCATTAGGTAATGCCAGGTCAAGTCACGCTGGAAACAAGCCCTCAGTAATAAAATAACAAATTGATTACAAACTGAGACTAATAGCAACTGCCTGCACAGACGATGCAGTGTCTTGTGCAGCAATGAAATAGCTGATAAGTGCCTGCTAAAAAATTTTAGTGTTGCTGATAACAATGTTACAGTAATTTCAAAGCCAATACTTTTAGAATGTGCAAGCATTTCGGTCACATAAAAACTGAGGTTTCCTAATAATGTGCCACCCACTGTATGACCTGTTTTTGCACAGCTGCCTCCTCTCAGTGCACATGTTGGCCCGTAAAGTGCCGCTGCAGCATATACGCGAAACTAAATGCATTGCAGTATTTTGGAACATCTCAAATATTGCTTTGACTTACAACTAAACATTTGGAAATATATGCCATGTATTGCTGTTTAACCTAATATTACCAGGTATCATTACAGGTCAATATCGCCCGGCCCTGGGTAGAATCTAGATATGATGTAATAATATTATTAGTGAGACAATAGTTAAGAAGAGTGTAACAAAATTGTGCTGCCATCTAAAAACCTTCATGCCAGCAGTCTGTATAGAATAGTTAGTGTCTATTTTTTTCATTATTTAACCAATCATCAAATCATATAACTTTCTGTTTAATGTAAATGCTTGATATTATGTGGAGGCATCAGGCAACTCGAGCCATCTTGTTCCTTCATGTTATTTTAATTAAATGAGATACTTAATTGCTCTGAAACAGCTTTTTTCTTTTTTCATTCGCATACAGTTTTGTAAATCAAACGGCACCAACTGAACTTGTGAGCTTAAAGTACAATCTGCTGTTTGTTTTCAGCCAAGATAAGATAAACAGTAGACCATTTTCTGTCTAGAACCCTCAGGAGTGAAGGTCATTCAATGTAATGTTTGACTACGAAGGAATGCATGGAAGTGCTTTCTGAAAAGCACAGCGCAGTCTTAAGTTGTACTAGCTTGTTTTATGCGTATAGCCATGTGCTGAGGAAGCTATAATCCATTAAAAATCAACATGTGCACGTTTTTAAAAAAAGAATTATTTCAGTGCACCCATCAGCAGGTGCTTCACGGTGCTCGTTCCAACATTCACATTAGCAGGTTCTTATCAAGGGGTCAGTAATTCTGCCGTTGAAAATGACACTATATCACAGCTTAAAAATGATCTCCTGCGAAAACCAGATGAGACGAGGACCACATAAATTTTAATGCGGCATATTTTAAATGGAGGCCCTTGTAGTGGAAACCAGGTTATTACATGGTTGTTACGTGGATTCTGCTGCTGCTACAGTGTCAGTTTATCTCCGCAGTAATGCATCACATCGAGACCTACATTTGCCAAACATTAGTATGTCTCATCAAAGTAGACTCCGATCATTTCCTGGCTGTTATTCGACTGAATTAAAATGAATTTTTGTGCTCTTCCTCTCTGTCACATCAGGTGCTGAATGAGTATTTTCACAATGTGTGTGAATTGGACCTTGTGTTCAACTTCTACAAGGTAAGGATGCTGCAAAATTATTTTTGCCTGGTGAGATTTTTAGAATTATTTTATAAACACCTTGATAAGACAAATTGAGCAAAGGAGGACTACAAAAGACATGTGAATAAGTGTCTCTTTCATCACAGCGCCATGGCAACAGATAACATATTCACACCTCAAGCAGTCATTTGGTGATATTCATGTAAATGTATTTTTTAGAGGAGGGCGGTTATACATTTCTCATTGATAGAAATATTAAACACACACCTCAAAAGTTCGTCCATCGAAGTGCTGCCAGTGTTTTTTGTTTTTTTTTAAACTTATTTTGACGATGTCTGAAGATCTGCTCTCTTGCTAAACTTTAACAAAGCTCCACCAGTGATTGACATATTTTAGCCAGAGACTGGCAGTTTTTTAGACCATGTAAGGAACTTTAAATCTCTATGAACCTCTCATTCTCATCTTGCAATGTGCTGGTGCTTCAGGGCTAAAACTGTTAAACATGCTTAGTCACCATGTTCTCTCAGGTGTGTGGTAAGAAAGGCTGATTCACCCCATCACACATGTCACGTTAAGTCATGTGTGGTAATGTAAGCCGGTGTATTTAGTCACCCCGTGGTTAATTTTAAATTTGATGACACAGAAGTGAGGCTGTAAAGAATGACCACAGTTTAGACGATGACTTGTTATTGTGTTGGACAATTTTCCAGGAAACTCTACCACTTCATTTGTAGAGAAGAAGATAATGCTGCTTTGGTTTCAGCTCAGACAATGCTCCGCCTGTTTTGTGCTTCTTTTTTTTTTTTTTTTTTTGTGTTACTTTCTAGTCCTAAATTGTCTTAATCTTCTCATTTCCTGCCCTCTAAATGCCCTTCCTGTGTCTACACGTCCAGGTGTACACGGTGGTGGATGAGATGTTCCTTGCGGGAGAGATCAGGGAGACCAGTCAGACCAAGGTCCTCAAACAGCTCCTCATGCTCCAGTCGCTTGAGTAGAAAACAAAAAACATCCATACTTTCCAAGATGCCCACCTATCTGCTGCCCTGGCACCCAGACCAACCTCCCCCTTGTTCCCATCTCTTTAGAGAGGACCCCCTATCATTTGCCTGCCTCCACAGAGCAGACTTCACTCCTTACAGAACTTCAGGAGGGGGGGTGTTTTAGAAATAGAAATATACAAAATTGTTTACATATGGCTATATAATATGGAAGTTTGTCTTAGCAGTCTATCTGTTGTACTTCTAATGAATTCACCCGTTATGAAGGCCGTACATTTCAACTTTTTAACATCTCATATACCGTCTGAGTACAATCAGCTTTATGTTCTGTTCACTCGTCCCGAAGCCAGCGGCTGCAGAAAATGAGTTATTCCATGTAGTAACCAGTTAGTCATTGCATTTATCTCTGTGCAGTGTGGAACACTGATGTAGATCGCTCTCTCCTGCCCTCCCTCATTAACCCCCACATTCATTTAATGGCACTACTGTAACTAACAAGCACCATGTATAAAGAGACTGCCTATAATGATCCATGTGCATTGAGCACTTATTACAGCCTTGCAGCCAGTTCTATAAATCCACCTAAAGACTGACTAAGCCTGTGATGTGGTAGCGGACTCGTCACGCCTTCTGCTCATTTTATAGCTGAATCACAGTACAAGCAAACTACAGCCAGAAAGCCCTTTAGAAGCAATCGACCCTCCACGGCAAGTTTATAATTGAATGGAGTGTACTCGGGATGAGTGCCATTTTGACGGCGTGTTATGGCAACCTGTGCCGTTTCAGACATCCTCGTGGCTGATGATGGCAAACAGCGGAGGTTCCATTAACTCACATGGCTGCTCATTGCATTTTACATTTTTCTAGATCATTTGATGCAGCTTTATTAAATGGTGCTTATTGGTCACGCTTAAAACACTTAAAAAACACGAACGCACTCAGACTGATGAAGACCCGGACATGGAACATGTATTTTACATAAAGCAGTACTGTGAAGTTTGCTTCGTGTGGTGTGTACATACAGTGTATCTTGTTTGATATTGTGAAATTAACTGTCATTCCAGAAAGAGTGGTACTTACTCACTATATGGTCTGAACAGTGCTGTTAAAGATCCATAAATTCCTTTTGCATCGCATAACATGATTGACATACTCTAATTTTAACCATATCCATTCACAAAGGTGGTTTCATATGTTACGGTCATTGAACTTTTGTATTATTATTATTATTTTTTAAATGATTAGGCAATAGTGAAATATGTACTGCTTCCCCTTATTGTCTACCTGTGTGAGATTGTTAATGGACGATGTGTGTTTGTGTGTACTAATGTCTCAAGCTCAACTACTCTCATCAATACGTCCCATTATATGTAAATAAACAAATAAACAGATGAAATGATACGTGAACACTAGCCGTTTCTGTCTTTAATTGCAGATTAATCTTATTTAAAAAGGAGATTTAATCATATTGAAAATGGACTTGTACATTTTGTCATCTGGACTTTTTTGCCTGATGCATGTTCAAGTCTGTAGTTGAATTCCTTTCTTTAAATATTTCTTAGCTTGCTGTTATACATCAGCATGACTCAAAAAAGCAAAAACTGATGATGTCTAAGGGCAATTAGTCTTAAAATACAGGAAGCACAGATTTGTCTAGCCAATATTTTAGCACCATCTAGTGGCGAAACATCAGCACTTCCACTTTTTATGATGAGGTCATCCTGACAGCCGGTCTGGGATCAATAAATCAGTCAATATATCCACTTCTGCTACATTAAACCACTCCAGCAGTTGCTCCATCGACCCGAGAACATAAATCCAGACAATTGGACACAGAGGGCATTTGCTCTTCATCATATGCGTCCTCTGATATCATAACCTCACCCTGATGCCTTTGAGAAAAATGATTCGGCTGAAGAACGCAGGATGAGGCAAATGATTCATGTGCGTGTATTCTATTGTTGCATTTCAGGGCCTGTTAAGTCAGCTGCTTATAAAGGTGATGTGTGACTCGCAGGAGAGGGGAAAAGAGTTTTACCAACATTTAGGTAAATCGACCGGAACGTACAGTTGACACAGATGCTAACATCAACATCCAGGAGACAGGTCTTAACTGAAAAACAAGCAGTTTACTGGGAATTGCATAATCAGTACAATCAATGAGCAACACTCACCCTCAACTGACAATAGACAAATCTTATTTACAGCATAGGTTACTTTAGATGTACAGTAGAATTAAGGTTGATTATATATCATTAGTTACTAAGCAACAACTGAGTTTGATTGTGATCATCACGATTGAATCCCAACTAAAGAAGTGAGAAAATAGTGCTAATAATGTGGTTATTTTAAGGAGCTCTTCTTGGTAACTGTACAATACACACAAGTGAATGCAGGCTAACTCTGCTTCAGCCGTATTCAACCATTTAGGCGCCTTGACAGCTGAATATGAAGGACAGGTTGAGAATGACAGTGATCAGAGTTGCCGCTGATGGCCTCCTACAGCACAGGAAGTCAGCATCCTTTCATCGTTATCGCCACGTCGGCAACACACTCAAACCAAACAGCAGGAGGTTATCGCCACTACGGCAGTCTCACCTCGTCACAACAGAAACAAGGAAATCAAATTAAGACCCTCAGTTGTTATTTAGTAAGAAACGATCACATCTACAGTTAAAATCTTTATTACAGTTTACTGTTCAAGTAAAATAAAATGTACATTTCTATAGTTGCAGCATAAAAAACAAACAAACATGAATATTCAAAAATAAAAGTGCACTTGCAGAAGGAGACAAACTATCACACAATGCCAGTATTTTATGAAAACCGAATTTCTTTTTGACCATCTGTCTTTTGATGTCATGTACTATCGCGTGTTTGCTCACTGTCTTTATTCCCCTCATGTGTGCTGGCTCACTTGAGCTTAAACAACATATGTCCTCTCAGACAGTACATATGCGAACACGAGGAGGAGACATGAGAAAAAGGTTTCGCAGGCAGTTTGTTTTAATCTCCCCTTGGCTGGGTCAGTACGACCTGCACTCAGTGGTTCAGACAGAAGCAGTGCCTTTGACTCGACAGCAGGGCGGGAGTGTTCGGGATGTTTTTAAGTTATTCACTCACAGCCTCATTCTCCTCCCGCAGCACCGTGAACCATGTCGTCAGTGTTACAAGGAAAGAGGAAACCATGTTTGAGTGGAAATTCCCTGTTACTCTCTGGGGCGGCACAGGGTCTGCTCTGAGGAGAAAACATCTGGCTCGCCTCGACACACTTTAGGTTTTGTAGCGGAGCAAAGCAGAGCTGCCTCTGTGCCTGACAAAGAGAAGTGAAAACTGTTTGGGAGGTTAAAAACAGAGTCCTGACTTTCATCGAGGTGCATTTACAACCATGCAAGACCGCACAGTGCCGAGCCACGTTGAGGAAACTGAGTGGGCAGGATAAAAATTTCTCACACATGGCACTGAGGCAAAACCAACTGTGGTTTCCTGTGACGTCCTTTATGGTATGTGCAGAATAAATCAAAACAAGGTCAAGACAGTGGCGTAAAAGCCCAGCAGGAGGAGTCAAAGATGATGACCCTTTTCTGACTTCACACTATGGCGGACCAAAGACACTTGGGCTCAATCTGATAATGCAAATCTACAGACTTTGGAGTACAATTAAGAGCAAACTCTCGTTTTTTGTGCTTTAAATCTGAGCAGGCTCACTATGTGGATGCAGAGTGGACTTTTTCCCTTGACAGTTTTCCCGAGACACGGTGACTTGGAATAATATACTGTAAATCCACGATACAAAGTATATTAAACAGACCAAAACTCTGTCATAATGGTGAATTTTAAAGCAAACCAATAATGTCAAATGACTCAGTACAACACATCTCACAGCAAGAAAAAGACTTGGGCTTTGACGTGTGGGTCTGTATGACTGACAAAAATCTTAATTTCACTTTAACTCGTCAGCCGCTCTCATTTGGATGGAGAACAGCTACCAGACGACTGCTGCAGAACGTCTCACACTGGATGCCGTTATCAGTATATCTACAGTTAAAACTGTGCATGTTTATGTCATCGGCATTGTAAGAGGACACGACTAGACTTTTATCACCATCAATGACAGGCTGAATATCTGGAAAACACGCTTAACTCAAAGAATGGATAATAAAATGCAAAATATCAACAGATGCCTTTATGAATGTTAAAACTCAAAAGCGCTGACCAAACTAATGAATCGTATCTGGATAATTTGAAAGATGAATATGCGCAAAATAGCTTAGCAATAATAATTTATACCCAACAATGTGCAAATGTAGAAAGCAGGGAGGTGTAACTGAATCCAGAATGAAAAAGCACAGCGATAAAACAACAATAGGGCAGCCCATACACACAACCCTTGACGTGTCCTTGTCTGGTCATAACTGAGAAACCACTTTTTTTTTTTTTTAAGAAGAGGATTCCTCTTCTTTATGATCCCAGCACGTTCACACCGAGGGGTTTCCCTACTCAGACACAGGGGCAAAGGGGTTGCAGTGATCTCTCCATGAACACACATCCAGGTGATCCAAGGTGTGTGAGACTGCAGAAAGAAGGGTCCCACGCATCAAAAAACACCTGGAGCTGAGATGTTGGAGGAGAAGGAGGTGAGATAGTGATCACTTTAATGCTATTATTAATACAGAGGCGAGCTGGAGAGGGATTTCGGGGGAAATGTGGCTGGCACTGACCTGTAGGGGACGTCCTGTCTGTGTGGGCCTGTGGGCTGAGGTGAGGGAGGAGCCCCAGATCCCTAGCAATTACACTGCTGTTTATTCTGTGTGGTGGTGCCTCTTGGCTGTCGCAGCTGCCTCAACGAAGCATCTCCATACTGGATACCTGAACCCATCCTCTCTGGGTCCAACTCACCTTTAAAACAAAGACATCATGAGACATGTCTGTGCTGCAGACACGGATACTGGACTAAAGGCAGATCCACAGGGATCCATGCCAACAGGGATAAACACAAAGTAAAAACAAGAAAATGTTCGCATTTTGTCACAAAAAACATCCAACTCAGGCACGTGACGTGTGTACCTGAGTCTATCTTGTTGAGGATTGTGCGAGCGCACTTCAGGAAACCCTCCTCGACATTCTCCCCCGTCAGAGCACTGGTCTCCAGGAACATTAGCTCTACATTGCCAACAGAAGCACACATTCAACATGGAAGAAAAAGACAGACGAGAAAAAAAAAAAAAGTCAGGATGAGGTGTCATAAATCATGAGAGGAATCATACAGAAAAATGGAAATAAGAGATAGGGACGTGACGTGTCCGATAGTGTTGATTTAACACCGGTTACCGTTCTCCTGAGCAAAGCGCGACGCCTCCAGGAAGGTCACCTCTCTGTCTGCATCCAGGTCTTTCTTGTTGCCACACAGGATAATAACAATGTTGGGGCTCGCCAGAGTCCGTGCGTCTGTCAGCCAGTTGGTTAGGGCATTATATGTCTCCCGACTGCAAGACAGGAACGGACAGATGGACAGGGATGAAGGATTGACCTGAATATTTTATGGGCAGTTCCAGTATTTTTAATGCCAGGCCCATTTTCTGCATAGTTTGGGGTCGGGATTAGTAATAGGTGCAAAACATTTTGGAATTGCTCTCCTACATCGCCTCAGCCATCAGTAGCAAAACAGGCTGCAGGTGGAAACTGCGTCTGTCAATGCATGTCCGCTAAAATGTTTGCTTATGCCACCGACAGGCTCAGATTATTTGAAGTTATTGACAACGTTACAGAGAGGATCCCTACCGAGATAAACTTTCTTCTGTGGGAGAAATCTTTTTTTAAAGCCAATGTTTTGCTCTATTCAAAGCCACCAGAGCGCTAACAAACACTAAAAGAAAAAGAGTATGTTTATCTTGCAGAACATGAAAATTGCTCGTCTACTTCTGCCCGACCGTTCAGTTTTTTGATATTGTGTGACACTGGGGTGTTAAAGGGTATCTAAACTAACTTGCTGAAACAGTGGCAGCCATTTGGTATGTTTACATGATGTTAGAAAAAGTCGATTTACTGTGTTATGCCTTCCACACATTAGAGGACAAAACACCCTCCCACGTCGAAAGACAACTCGTCAGCAAGCCAAGGAGTTTTTAGTCACAGACGAAGATTCTGCAAAGATTGGGGATCGCGCAGGGTCACTATCTGCAAGCCTACAACTAGATTCCTTTTGAGATCCCCAGCTGAAAAAAATGAAAAAAGTCCAAAGCTCCAGAAAAGTCCCAGAAACCTCCCTGAAAGTCCGACTGACTACCAGTTACACAAAAGCCTCTTTCACACTGGCCAAAAATCCCACTTAAACCCAACTAAA
>JAQFJB010000023.1:16092961-16107852 GCA_029874875.1 Naso minor
AATACTGCCTCTGATTGGTTAGATTGGATAGGCTTATGGTAAGATTTTCAGGTAAACCAATCAGACAAAGAGGAAGGCGGGTCATGACTTAGCCATCCAAAGACTGCCTCCCGGTTAGCGCTCTGCTAACTTGACTGTGGATAAAATAATAGTGCATAGATTAAACTCTGATTGTGAAATGAGTTATTTCATAGAGGTTGTGTGATGCTCAGAACAATAAATCCACACTTTTAGCAAGGCAAACATAGACTGTAGCCACAGAAAGCAAGGGAGAGGTTAGCTGCATCAAGCTGCACAGCAAGTCACACAGGAAGTCAGACACAAAGATTTAACTCAGACACCACACCACCACACACAAGAGACAGAGAGTACTCACAGTTGCATGCTATTAAAAACTAAACAAAAAAAGATGTAGCAATGTTGCAAGCAATCAAAGTTTATATTACAGTAAAAACACATGACAAAACACCACAGCAAGTGTGTGTTTATAGGGTAGGCTGCAGGTGGATGGTAATGATTGCAGACTCCATTTTTATACTGGCGCAAAGCTGGTCTAAGTGCAGGTTCAGGCCTGCGCCAAGTTGCTAATTTTGTGGACGGACATGAACCGCGCCGAGCTGGGTGAAGCAGTGTAACAAAGGGTGGATCTGTAAAGATGACTGGTGTTTTGCAGTCTTGGTGTCATATTTGAGATGAAGTTGCCTAGTTCAGGTCTAAGTGCAGCGCAGCTGGCGAGTGCTGTTTTCATGGCATTAGTGGGCAAGAGCACACATGAACAGACCTATCCAAAATCCCACAGGCAGGTTGGGTGGATGTCCTCTGCATTTTATCCCACTTACATAAGTAATCAAAAAGTCATTTTAAATGCAACCTTCTGTTTCAGTTAAAATAATAAGCTGACTCTTGTCTATTGCATTGGATATCAATCAGGCTGTTGATGTGCACCATAACACAGCAGCAACTCTCTACAAATTCAATGCAGCCACCACAGATATATGGCAGGAACAGGCAGAACATGCCATGCCTCTCAGTGAACTGACCGACAACTGACAAACTAAGGACGATTAAGATTTCTGCTGCGTAAAGTTTGGCTGGCGGCAACTGTCTGCTCCTTCAGCCATTATGAAATTGACAATATTGTATAACAGCTGTCTTAAAGGGAATTAGAGGAACTGATCTTATTGGTCATGATTGAAGTCAGCTGTGCAACACCTTGGAATTGTCTATTCCCCCTACTTTATCACTGCACCCAGCTGCGACACAGATGCACCTGCATTTATTTTTACCAAATTACTAAAAAAAAGATTGCCTACTACACCTACTTGGGCTTCCTGTGCCCAGAACTTAGACCTGTGTCTGAGCTGTGCCCAGACTGTTGAAATAGAGCCCTTTAACTTCTTCACTGAACAGTATGAAGTGTTAAATGTACCGAGTTACTTAATAGGTATTGTAATGTCACGAGAGGGTGGGGCAGTGCAACTTTAAAGGTGGGTTCTTTCAAGGTCCTTTCATATGTGTCCGTGGTTTCTCCTCCATTTGCGTGTCCAGCTCTTTCAAGCAGTGTGCTCCTCTGTTCTCTTTATTCTGCCACTCCTCAGGCCCCTCAATCTCTCATGATGCCGTACATCCCTCTCCCCAGGTATGCCATCCTCAGCAGGGTGAATGAAGACCAGAAGGCATCACGGCAGAACAAGGCATCTTTGTTTCCATTGCGTTGTCCTGGCCTGTGAATGACATAATAGTTATAAGGCTTAAAGCTTAGCTTAGAAACCATCTAGTCACCATGCTATTTGTCTCTTTGTTTTTAACCATCCATTGTAACGGAGAATGATCTGTCACCAGTGGGAACCTCCGTCCAAGCAGATAGTATTTCAGTGTGTCTGGGGCCCATTTTCTGGTGAAGCACTCTCACTTTTTCTCCACTGTGGCATAGTTTTTCTCTCTTGGCAACAGTTTCTGACTCAAATAAAGAACTGGATGTTCCTCACCTTGATTGGTATGGGACAGCACTGCACCCAACCCATCTCAGAGCAAGGCTTTTAAGGAGTCAATGCCTGGACTATAAACTCCTCAGTGAAGTCAGGGGCTATGAGGACCAGTTTGGAACACGAAGGCTTTCTTCAGGTTGCAAAAGGCTTCTTCTTCAGCTGGGCTCCACTTCACCATTCTAGAGTGTTTCTTAGTCGTCAGCTCTGTGAGAGGGGCCGCTATGATAGATGAACCATAACCATAACCCTAATAATTTGTAAGGCCCAAATAGGATCTCACCTGCTTCTTTGTCAGTGGTTTTGGCCAGTCCTGGATGGCAGAGAGTTTTGCCTCCTGGGGCTTGACGAGTCCTCGTTGATGGTTCACCCAAAGTAGTTTGTTTTATTAAAGGCCAGCTTATACTTCTTGGGATTCGCTGCCAAGCCTGCTTGTCAAAGAGACTCCAGGACCTTCTGCACCCGAGGGAAGTGGCTTTCCCTGTCTGGGCTCTGAATGACGACATCATCTAAATATGCAGAGGCATAGCCTTTATGAGGTTTAAGTACCTGATGAGCAGGTTGGCTCTTTGTAGAGAAGTCACCTGCCCTTAGTGTGTGAATGTATGTATGAATAGGTGAATGCTGACTTTTGTTGTAAAGTGCTTTGAGTAGTCGAAAAGACTAGAAAGACGCTATATAAATACAGTCCATTTACCATTTACCTGATTCATCAAGCGCCGGAAGGTGGCAGGAGCTCCCAACAAACCAAAGAGCATCACTCGGTACTGCCACAGTCCCCCAGGAGTGGCAAAGGCAGTCTTCTCCTTGGATTCTCCAGACAAGGGCACCTGCCAATACCCCTTTGTGAGATCAAGGGAGGTTATAAATCGTGCATTGCCACGACTTAAAGTTAATCAACAACAGGAGGCATGGAATATGCATCAAATTCTGACACTTCATTTACTTTTCTGAAAACATTCCAGAAATGCACTGTTTTGTCAGGCTTTTCTGTCACAACAATGTCCAGGCACTTTTAGACTTCAGTTACATTTAGGTTCAGCATCTTCGTTACCTCCTCTTCAATCAGCCTCTTGCGGGCCTCTGGGACCCTGTGTGGTTTTTTGGTTCACTGTCTTCCCTGGCTGGGCGCATATCTCATGTTCACTCAGGTGGGTGCAGCCAAAAATGCATCCTGATTACCATCCAGTAGTTCTTTTCCTTGCTGCAGCTGATGAAAGGAGAGGTCTGGGCTAAACTGCAACATGTCCCGTGCAGGTTCCTCTGGTTCTCTACGTAAAAAACAATTGAACAATGCCTCTTGATCATGCCATTTCTTGAGAATTTTAACATGGTAAATTTGCTCACCTTTTTGCAGCCGATGAAGGGAGAGGTCTGGGCCAAACTGCACCTTGCCCCTCTGCACTGAATAAAAAGCTGCATGCTGTGTTTAAACTGTGCACTGTGTCAAGCAGAGACACAAATAATTTCTACTGAAAAGAAATATTATGTCCTGATTTTAAAGTCATGGTTTAATAACCAAGAATTTAATTGAAGTGTCTTTTGAACACTGGTATTTATTTATGAGGTTAAATGTTTCAGGAAAATTAAGATTTGGTCACTTTTGTGAACGCTCAATGGTCAGCCTGACAAGTGACTTTTTTTTTTCTGGCCTACAGACTCATCTACTCTCTCTGACTTTAATCCACACAAATAATCCAAATCCATAACAGTTCATATGGGAAGTAGCAAAAGAAAACAGTTTCTAATGAATGCAGAAAGTTGAAATTTGCAATGCAGGTTGATTTAAGGAGTGGTCCCTAAATTTCCTGCTTGCGCTCTTCAAACTTTTCAGTAAGGTGCTATAGAGCTCCTAGTAAAAAATAGTCTGGAGCCCTGAAACACCAAAGAAGAAGAAGAAGATGTTAGTGTGGCCAAATTGGCAGGTGGGCAGCGTGACCATAGGGACTTTCTCAAGAAGACAAAAACTACAGGTGAGACATAAGTCAGGACTCAGAAGTCTCAGTCATTACTTTTTGTTAGCCTGCAACAATCACCCAAGGTTGAATCTCTGGACACGAGCAATAACAACACCGCTAGTTTGGAGTTTATGTTAATCTCTCTTAACTACCTAGCTAAAACTTGAGGACTTCACGAACATTAATGTTAGGCTTGTCACTCAGTCAGGTGTTCAAGTGTTATGATTTTGCACTTTGAATAAAGGTGACTTGATTAGACTTGACTTGAGAGGATACAGAAGTCTTATTTACAGTGTTTGGTGGGTTTTTGTTTTGATAATGATTTTTTTTCTTGGACATCGTAGTAGTTAAAAATTGTAATAAATGAATTCTGTACAGATTAAAAAGTAACCTGAGTATTAACTTATACTTGATTGATCCCTGTGGGAAAATTGACTATATTAAGGAGCAGTGGTAGCCATAAGGAACCCCGGGGACCGACTCCAATTCTGAGGCACCTTGATCAAGAACAATGGCAGGAGTATCTGATACCTAACAGCCAAAACATGCATGTTGTTTTCAGTGTATAATTATCCTTTTGCTTTACAGTATAATAATCAAAAGGGTACACAGCTGGTCTCCCACCCTCCACGCTGTTATCAGCACTATCAAAGTATTTATCCCCATAGGGTAAGACCCCACCATCCCCCCTAATTTATTTTTTTTTTTAAACAAATCAAGTACTGGATGTAGTGCTTGCTCAGAGAACTCCTCTTTAACATATATTTATGTGGATCCAGATGTGGTTTGTTGTACAAGACCGGCAAGTTTGCTAAAACACTGATTGCATTTGTAAATATGGCATTGAGGTTTAGAAATTACCACTGTATGTGCTTTCAAGATAAAACCACTGACCAACGCAGGTGATGATAAAAAAACAAAACAAAAAAAACAAACAACAAACATAGATCCAATCCAAATAGAGTCCCTTTTGCATTTTAATATTGTTGTTGGGGACTGCTAAATATGAAGCCTACCAACCAGGCTGTTATATATGTTGCTCTCAGCCATGAAAGAGGAGAAATAAAATGTTTGATAAAACCAGCAATATCCTCTACAGACATATGGTTCATCTAACTATCTACCTGCATATCTACAACTGCTGTCCTTCATCCATCCAGACACTGAGCACACACACTTTTATTGGTCCCCTGGTGTTCTCCATCAAACACAAGGCCCCCTGCTTCGTCTTTCCTCACACATCTGCAAACTTCACTTCTTTATAGGTGGAGAAAGTCTCAAACAAACCATGCAGGCTCATTAGGCAGAAGTCTCATGGGAAAACTGAGTTGTCACCACAGCAGCAGATGCTCAAGACAAAACAAACATAATAAGGCTATTTCTAATAGTCTACACATCAACACTCAACAATCTCCCAGCATTTACATATACAGAAACATCACAATTAGTATTCCGGTCATAAACCTCCTCAACAGCAGGACCGAGATTGTTCTGTCTTTTGCAAACACACACACACACACACACACACACACACACACACACACACCATGAGGCAATCAGTCAGGTGGGCTCCCTGCTGTTACCAGAATAAACACAGGCCACAAAGCTGATGCACTGTGTTTGCATGTGTGTGTGTGTGTGTGTGTGTATGTGTCTCTGAGAGAGAGAGAGAGAGAGATGGAGAGAGGTATTGTGAAGTAAAGACACGTGTGAAAGGTGTAATGGAATAGAAACACCATGAGCTTCAAAACCTGTCAGGTCAAGTGATGGTAGCAGACAACTACGATCATAGAACTCTTGCTGCAATCTGATGAGAGCTTGTAAAATTTAAAGACAGATTTAGGGTGCAGTTTTGATGCTGCTGTCACAGGCATGAGAAAACGGACTAAAGCATGTCTTAAAAATCAGACTGACATTTGAATCAATGTTGTAATAAATCTACAATTCCAGAGATGTCTCATTACAAGGATGGGTATTGGTACTCAACTTAAAACAGTATGAAGATGACATATTTAATGTTTAACTTCATCAACTTCATTGATTGCTAATTCTGAACTTGATGCTACCAACATGTTTCAAAGGAGTTGGATGCAACAAAATGGAAAGTTGTGAAATGAAAATAGAATAGAATAGAGAAATAAAATAGATTGTACTTTATTAATCCCCGAAAGGAAACTAAGATGTCTGGCAGCTCATCTGACATTGACTAGAGAGTGATAAAGCCTAATGGCCGTAGGTATGAATGATCCTCTGTATGTCAGTCCTGCAGTGCAGAGAGATGAGCTGTCCACTACCACTGTTTCTCTGGTCCATAAAGATGTTGTAAAGAGGATGATCAGTGTAACGGCGGGGACACACCGGAGGCGGACACGTTGCAAAGCGCCGCGAATCGCCTTTTCCCATCCGAGCAGGCACCCCGCTGTCCACACTGGAAGCGTATTTCTCCGTGCCGGTCAATAAGCTCCTCTACTCGTGTGCCCTTTTCTCATCAAATATTGAACTCTGTGTGTGTGTGTGTGTGTGTCGATCTCTGTTAAATGACAGATACATATGTAGACAGGACAGCCACACTATCATTAAACAAGGTGTTTTGTTTTGACATTTGTTTTAATTTCGAAAATTGGCCAGATTCTCTGTGCCTTTTCTCTGTGTGACTTCCTGTCAAGTATGATCTGCTCTGATCTGCTCTGTTCAGTTTGACAAAGTCGCTCGCGGCTTGTGGGAACAAATAGAACAGATGCCGAAACAAGCGCTGCAGAGTGCTCTGCGTTGCCGCAACAGGCAGTGTGGACAGTCAGATTGGATTACATGGGCACTGAACGGAGACTAGCTTTGCGACGCGACCGCATCTAGTGTGTTTTAGCTGTAATTTAGAATGGCCTCTACCTTCTTCTGTGTGCACCTCTCCACACAGCTCCCAGTGAGTCCAACCTGGTTCCAATCACAGAAGGAGGCAATTTTTGTGACTCCAGTCACTGAGGGCTTTTGTCAGATCCCTATATTCGGATTCCTGTCTATTCCTGATACAAGCCACAATAGCAGTATCATCTGAGTATTTCTGGATGTGGCAGGGCTCAGAGTTGTAATTACAGTCTGCTGTGTACAGTGTGAACAGGAATGGAGCAAGAACAGTTCCTTGTGGAGTCCCCGTGCTACTCACTACTGTCCCAGAGACGCAGTTCCCCAACCTGACAAACTGTGGCCTTTCTGTCAGGTAATCTGTCATCCAGGAAACAAAGGAGGGGTCCACTCCCATCTCTTTGAGCTTGTCTCTGAGTATGATGGGTTGGATGGTGTTGAATGCGCTTGAAAAATCAAAGAACATAATTCTCACGTAAGCACCAGATTCTTCAAGATGAGAGAGGGAACGGTGGAGCATGTAGAGGACCGCATCATCCTCTCTAATGTATTCTTGGTATGCAAACTGCAGGGGATCGAGTGTGTCTTTGGCCTCAAGTCTCAGTAGATGTAGAAGCAACCACTCCAGGGTTTTCATGATGTGTGAAGTGAGGGCCACCAGTCTGTTGTTGTTTAGTACAATACAAGATGTTTTCCACAGAGCCAGGACCCACCCCAACTGTAGACTCAGGCTGAAGATCCTCTGGAGAGGTTTACACAGCTGAGCAGCACAGTCCGTAAGCAGCCTTAGACACACACCATCTGGATCAGCTGCATTCCATGGGAACAGTCTCCCTCGCTCCAACCTCACCCCTGTTTCTGTGACAGACAGTGGAGGAGGCACAGGTATGACAGGGGCGTGTAGCTGCAGCGGTGGAGATGCACACATGGAGGAGCAGGAGGGGGAAAAGGAGGAGCTGCAGTGGAAGTGGATGTGTTCATCTGTATCCTGGCAACAGTTTCATGGATATCACATGGAACTTCAGCTGTTGGTGTGGGTGGAATGTACACAAGGATTGTTATGATATGACTGAATTCTCTTGGAATATACAGTAGTATGGTCTCAGACCAACTGCCAACAAATTTGAGTAGATTACATTCAATTTACAGCAATAGTTCAGTGTCTGAACAACACATCTTCTCTTTGACAGTAATATGAGCAGGATTACACCATCTCTGATTCACAAATAAAGCCAGTACCCCACCTTTTATCTTGCCACTAGCTTTAGCATCTCTATCTGAACGTATCACAGTGAAGCCAGGTAGATCCACACAGGAGTCTGAGATGTTTTGATTCAACCAGGTTTCAGTAAAGCACATGAGGCTGCACTCACGGTATACTTTCCAGGTCTTCACCAATATCTCTAGCTCATCACTTTTGTTGGGCAGAGAGTTGACATTCCCCAGGATGACAGACGGCAGAAAGGGCTTATATCTCCATCTCCTTGCCTTCCTACCTTCACACCAGCACAACATCCACAGAAACACCTCTTTATCTCAGCTGGAATAGGGTGGTATCCTCCAGATTTGCCCCATTTTAATGCAAGAAGCTCCTCTCTTGAATAAACTCTTCCACTCACAGAAATATCAATCAGTAGCAGACAAAATAAGTCAGTAGTTGGCAAAAATAAGATAAAAATACAGCATAAATAGAGTAAACAATGAGAGCTACCAGACTTTGCAGCTACCAGTTGAAGCGCATACTCTAGAATGCATATTTCAGATACAGCAGCTTGCGGCGACGTATACAAGTTGACCCGATCAATACAAATTTCACAAAAACAAAATTCATTAAGTGTTTCAAATAAATAATCCCACTCTACTCGATCAAATGCTTTTTCAGCATCCAAACTAACTGTAACTGCACTGTTTTTGTTGTATTCTACATACAGATTAAGGCCAAGCAGTCGTCAAATGTTTGAGTTACAGTGACGATTTTGAACAAATCTAGTTCCAGTCACCACCTACTATCGTTAATGTGCAACTATATTTAAGCATTAAGTCAGTTATGGCAGTAAAACCTTGATATGTCAATATTAGGTGCAGCATAAATACTGAGAATAGTAATTTTCTCACCATACAAAGATCCATGAAGTAATACATAACAACCATTTGAGTCAGCCTCAATATTATTAACAATGAGAGGTAAATTTTTATGTATTAGTACTGCCACACCCCTACTTTTACTATTAAATGAAGAAAAATACACTTGTCATACCCAGTCCTTTTTAAGCTTTTGATGCTCTTTTTCAGTCAAGTATGTCTCTTCTAACAGTGCAACTGAGGAAAAGGGACAATGTTCCATTTCACTTTATTGGATTTATACAGCCTTTAATATTAAGGGACTACACTTTAACAGAAGAGCTTGACATAGTCATAGTGAATGCAAGATATTAACCTGATCAAGAGGCATTTTACGAACTAACAAGTTCATGAAATCACACAATAAATCTCCCCATAAAAAGGAAAAAAGGACAAAACAGAAACAGGACAAACACACAAACTGATCCATACAAACGAAACAAAAAGAGTTCAAATATCAATCTCAAAAGAGTGATAATAGCCACATTCTACCCTAACTAACACTGAGGCCATTTCTGCTAACAAAGTATAATATTAGTTCCTTCTGCAAATAAAGTAAGAAGAGTTTTTCAATTTCGTATTCATATATTGTACAAACGTGTTATCATTTCAATTATGTGCTAAAAATAAAAATTAAGAAAAATAAATGTAGCTTTATGCAAACATGCATGCATGCATTTCATACCTATGTGGAGTGAGTGTTCAATTAATAACCAAAAGAGCAGACAAATGAGGAGAAGAAATAATTTAATCTTTTTCATAAGGTTCAGTTCTTGACTTTCTGATTTGCTAATTGTACTATCAGTCTATCCAACATTTCTCTAAGAGTGTTTCCTTCACTATTAAGGCTACTTCTGCGCCATTTAGAAAGTCTTTTGTTTCACTGGGCGATTGGAATCTCTCTCTCGAACCCATGTAGCTTACTCATCAGAGAGCATAGCAGGAGAGTGCATCACATAGGCCTTCGTGCTGCCGGCGACTTTCTTTTTCACCCAAGCAAAACATTTTCTTCTGAACGGCCGCCTTGAAGTCGGGATAAATAGATCCATCTTCAATCAAAAGAAGTTGTCCCTGCTCTGAAGCACAGTTCATCACCAGCTATTTTTTTTCCCTTTTCCCCCTCCTCCTTCCTTCTTCTTCCCTCCCCCTTTTTGTTTTTTATTGGTAACTCCTTAATGTCACAATAATGGGAGTTGTCCTAGATGCTGTGTTTACTGCAGAGATACGCTGTGTTCTTTAATATAGAATGGAGAGTCTCTCTGTGTGACGAGATGCCCAGGTCTCCCCATTTCCAGCCTCAGGGTCTCCAGTAAAAAGCACCACTCAAATGCCATTGCATCATTCTTCTCCACATCCTCCAGCCGTCAAAAAAAAAAAAAAAATTAAAATAAATTTAAAAATTGCAAATCGGTCAGTCTTTGATTTTCAGATGATCTCCTTTGCTTACAGTGCTCCAATATTTGGAGCAGCACCATGATCATCTTGTCAGCATTTGCTATGGGCTCGTTATACTCGGTGACAGTGACTCTTGTTTAGACTTTGGCCCATACCCAGCGCCAAGGATGGGGCCAGGCCATGCTCGCCCATTTAACATCTTTGCCCTCCCTAAAATAAAATGTATTTTACATCTATATATTGTAATGTTAAGATCCATATGATGTCACGTACTATGACAAATCCAAAAAATAAATTGTTAAACTAAATCCAATATGTGTGTAAAATAGAAACTATTCGTGACTGACATACTTTTAGACCTATCACTATTTATAATAGGACATCACGCAGGAGCAGTGAGCACCCAAGTGTAATGACGTTACGTCAAGTTACTCTGCCGCCAAGTAGATTACAGGTAGCCTGGCCTAATGTGTTTGACTAGTTTGGATTCTTAATTAAAAAATGGATATCAGATGATGGTTGAAAACAAATCCTAAGGATTTATCAACTAATCAAGAAGAAAGAGCTGCGGTAGGTGCTGGAGGAAATGCTGCACCTGCTGCAGCAGCAGTGAGCCAAGATGTTGCTAGTTTAAACCTCGACCAGGCCGACCCCGTTGCTGGAGCTGCATTAGCGCGCCCACTGCTGGATCCACCATCGTAGCCACCACTAGCCCTCTCCTCCGAGGCCTTCTTATCACGGACTCTGACTCGCTACCTGTCCTGCCACAGCCCCCACCACCATACCCACCAGCAGCAGCCTCCGCCTCCTCCTTGCCTCCGCCATGGCCATCCAGCTCATCAACAGCTGGTACTGCTGCTGCTGCTATTGGGCCAGCAGCACCCTCAAAGAGCAACAGCCCCGGATGATCTTGGGATGAATAAACCCAACCAGGTAAAACTGGATAAGGTTCCAGGGAGAATGTTTTCTGGAAAGAAGCGCACTTTTTCCAGTGCATGGTACCACAACAGACCATGGCTTGAGTATTCAATAAAATGGATGCAGCTTTTTGTTTTCCATGCAGAAAATTTAGAGCTAGTCACAGTACTTCATGTGATGTCACTTTTACTGTTAGAGGATTTTGTGACTGGAGGCATGCTTTAGAGATTGATTAAGGACTGCTCAAACATGTCGCATCAAAAGAACACATCTCTTGTGAGACTTTGTGGAGGGAGAGACAGATGCGAGAGGTAAATGGTCAGGAAATAAGTGCGCTGGTTCACACAGATCAGCTGGATCTGAACTGTTATTATGTGTCTGCTGCTGTCGATGTGATAGCATTTTTAGCTGTCAATCAGTTCCCTTTCAGAGGGGACCACGATTCAGTCGAAAGCATGTCAGAGTCAGGCAGCGGGCTGTTTCTGTCGTTGTTTGAGTATACCTTACAGAAAGACACAGAGCTGGCCAAAATAATGGAAACCATTCCCTGTACAGCGACCTACACCTCTCATGACATCAGGCCCAGAGTGGCTAATGGGAGGACCGGGACAATTCTCGGTGGGCCGGTCTGACGTTTGGGCTGCGAGGGCCGTTGTTCAATTATTTTATTTATTTATTTATTTATTTAGGGCCGGTGTTCATTCATGGCACTGAGTGGGTGTTACGTGTATGCTGTTACCGCTGTCCCTGGACCGTCTCCTCTGGCAGCTCTTTTTTTTTGGCAGACGCAGCCTGACGTAACATGTCTGTGCACACCACACATTGTTAGTGGTGTTTGTAGCCGGGCTCCAGCCCCAGAAGTGCATCCGTTTTGCAAAATGGAAAATAAAAAGAGCAAGGGTGGTGCAGAGAAGGCAAGAATAAAGAAGAGAAAAGCACTAGAAACAGATGCAGCCAAATGTGCAAAAATCGGCAGCTTTTTCATTAAAACGAGCACGCGGTCTGAAACAACAAATGATGATGATGAAATGGGTAAGGCAAGGTGTTGAACAAAATGCAACTTTACCTGCACCGTTCAAGTTAATTGATTAGCCTAAGAAGTCAATGAATTGCGTGGCGTTGTAACATATAGCCTGCCTAACCTAACATTACATAATTTAAAAAATAACAGTATGATGCCACACCACATAACTGGGAAACTTTGTCTTGTAGCCCCTCAGAAGCAAGACGTAGCACCAAGCACCAGCCATGAGCCCACCACAGGTCCAGAGTGGGCAGGTAGGATTGCTCATTGAGTGAATATTATTAGAATTAATATAATGAAGAGTATGGTGTAGACCTGCTCTATATGAAAAATGCCCTGAGATAATTGATGATGATACATGATTCAGCACTACAATAATGAAAACTGACTTGAACTGATCAGAAGGCTTTGTAAAAAGGGGAGATTTGTGTTGAGAATTATGACCATTTAAAAAATGCGATTTAGTGTCAGAGGCAGAGCCAGGAGCCAGTGGTGAGGAGGGGATAGCTGCTGTCATGGAAGGAACAGGTGAGCTAGTGTGTGAACAAGCAAGCATCAGTTCCAATATAACCACTTTCTATGCCCAAATGATAGTAGTGGCCCCATATACTTTTTATCATTAAAAGTAAGATAGTAAACAAAGCGCACAACTGAAAGTGAATAGGATGAAAGTAATAAGCTTGCATATTTTGCCATTGAAAATATCTTAACCGGTTCAGTCAAAATGTGTTTTCCATGTCAAATATGCTAAAGTCTTACAGATTATTGGTTTTTATTGTGATGCAGGTGCAGGCGAGTCTAGGGAAACTGGAGGAAGTGTGAAAGGGAGAGCACAGTCTACTCAGGAACTGATTACAGAGGCAGCAGAAACATGTAGCCTATGTTTGTATTGAAGCCTACATACCTATCTATGTCTGTATAACTCGAAAAGCAACTTGAGATAAAATCTTGCACTGAAAATGTTACTGTACTTCAGTAAATTTAGGCTTTCGATAGCACTTTCACAGGGTGCCACTAATGCTTTGTAAACTCCTATGACACCCGCTAATAACTCCAGCGAAGAAGAAGCAAGCGGAAACAGCAACCTCGCGCTTGCGTGCTCGGGTTGATGCAGATAAAAGGGGCAAACAGTAAGTATATAAATAAACAATAGTGGTTTTTGTGAAACTTTAACGTTAGTGAATTATTTATGAACCACCGCGCTTTTTAGTGCGAAATATGAGGAAGATTTTGCGGTGATTTGGTTAGCGTTACCTGAGCTATAGCAAAGTATACTAACATGCTAACGTTACCCAGCAAAGTTAACAAATTTGAAACTTAAAGCGATTCTACCACGACGATAAGTGTCTTCGCTTTGAAGGACGACCTCCCGGAAGCTCTGTAGAAAGAGATTTATTCTAGCTCATATCAAAAAACATTCATGTAACGTGTTAATGTTAGCCGCTTCCACCCCTTGTAACCCCAGTTCAAGCCTCCGCCAAACAATTCCTATTTTATCAACATGCAACGTTAGCCATGAGAATTACATGAACAGAATGCAACTATAAAAGCGTATCAAAAATGAAAACACCAGGATACACTCAAGTCTCTACACGAGTGCATTCAAGTTAAATCTTTATCATGTTATCTAAAAGGGTTTACCTTTTAATATCGTAACTTTATATCCGCATAACAGACCTATTTTATGTGTTGCATTACTGTGTTCATCGTCAACACGTTATCATACACACAGTAAGCAAACACGTTTGAATCATTAATGAAAATCTGTGACAAGTTTCCAGAACGCAAGACCTCATTGGGGTGCTTGTTTTGTCTGAATAGCACTTCAAAACCATAACTTATTGAATCTGTAATGATTAGAAACAGAGAAAACAGGAAGTTTTCACATGGGAGAAGCTCAAAGCTTGCCTGCATTTTGGCTGGCATTAATATCTTTAAAGTGATATTTTTCTTATTAGTAGGGTTGTTGCCTAACTTGTGTTCACGTAATGGTCATCATCAGAAACTCAACATGGCAAAGCCTGTGTCTGTGCTCCGCCTGCCTAAGGGACCCGACCCCAACAGCCGCGGATTTGACCCCAAATCCCCCCGCTTCATCGCTCTGTGTCGTACCTCCATTCCCACTTCTGCTGCATCGGAGGCTGATGCTGAGCAGCTGCAGAGAGAGCAGCATGCACGATCTGTGCTGAGGGAACGATTCCTCCGATGTCTCCTCTCCATGACCAACAAGAAGGTGCGGTTTCAGATGCATGAGAAGGTGAAGGTGGAGGCCACATTCGGAGCGTCTGACATCGACGTGCTGAACTTTCAGGTGTCGGACCTGCACACCCCCATCGGGGTTCAAAAAGAGGCACTGATCAGGTGTCAAGACGTGATTTCATTCTCTTTTGATGTATGAACAGCTGAGGCTTCTGAAACCTGGATGTTTGTGATAAGAGGAATGTAAAGTTCAGCCCAACATACTATTCTGTGTGAATGCTTTCAAAGATCCGACTGACAAATACTTCCCATTTTTCAGCACTAGGGGGAGCCATATGCCTGTGTTTCAACAGAGATGACACACTTACATGAGAGCTTGTTCAGGTTTGCACTGGAATTGGGTGTTTATATTTAGGAAGTCAAACATCAGAG
>JAQFJB010000023.1:16138703-16147790 GCA_029874875.1 Naso minor
GTGGCACCCTGATTCACATGACACACAAAGATGCTAAATTAGGCCTGGATCCTTTTTGCCTGGTTTAAATTAGTTACAAACAGTCACAACACAGAAACCCACAGAGGACAGAGAGGCTAAATGTGTGTCAGTGATGTAGGGCAGGCTGGCCTCAGCTTACAATCTTTCTCTCACTCTCTTCTGGTCTGCGTTTCTCTGCCCCGCACAGGCTGTGACACACCTTATGTGTGACGACCAAACCTTTGAACCTCAGAGTCACCTGGGTGATTTTGTAGGTGAGGAAAGTACAGGAGAGAGGTGGTGTTGTTGTCCTTAATCTGCTTTACAAGCCTCCACAGTATATGGGAGAGGCTTTCCAGTGCGAGCGTCTAATCTGTAATTGTCCTCTGCTGCGTTGCCTCAGGTGAAACAGCCCTGGGTGGGGCTGCAAGAGTTTAATGGATAGCTAGTAACAATCCCACGCATGGAGGTGGCTTATTTTCCCAGACCTGCCCTTTGAACCACCTACCACATGAGCAACACACATATACACAACCACACATGCATACAAATATACACACCGTCACACCTGTGACCTGCTTACCACCCTTTTTCTGACAGCGTTGTAAGATTAGCACTCATTACAGTGTCATTATGTGTTCGCTGAGCCATAAACGTCTCTGTTATCTTGCTGTAGGGGGCTTAATCAATTCTCTGTCCCTTACAGAGATGAGATAAAGAGATAGAGAAGAGATAAGTGAGAGCTCTAACAACAAAAGCGATAACTGAAAGAAGACAGTAAGTGATAGACAACAATTCTATTTATACAGGGTAAAAAGGGCACCAGATTTAATTCTCTTCATTTGCAGTTCAGATGGCCTTGTCTTCTATTTGTTAACAAATTTCGTTCCTTTGCTCTGACCCTTTTACCTTTTACACCTAACCTCGACCTCTTCAGGTCAAGAGGGCTGTTAACTTGCTGGTTTCTAATTACCTGCTCAGTCATTCACACCTGTGCTACAGAGGTGCAGGGTGTTAGCCAGGTTTTGGATGGTAATTGTGTGACCCCAGTCTGTAGCCGTTTTCCCGCACTGAGAAGAGTCTTGAAGGATGCTGATCGTTTTGTTCTGAGTCAGAAAAACAAAGAAGCTTTAAGTTTAGGTTTGTTGAGCTTCACCTTCATAGTAAAGGAGAACTGTTGTGCCATCTGTGGGGTTATGGTGAAAATTAAAAATGCAGACAGAAACAGAATTTTGAATGTCATTAAGTGGAAAGCATCCTTATAAGAACTTTTAATTTAACCAAAAGAGGTTCAGAAGGACCCAACATGCACAACAAAATGCAGAGCAGGGATGGCCTGCTGTTAGCATGGCATTATCACTGCATGCTGACCTCAACTTTATCTCTATCATTTCCCTCGTCTATTGAATCGTGTTCACACAAAACACTAATAAAACCAGATCATCCACCTTTTGTGCCTCCTTAGTTTTTCTGCAGATTGCAGCTGTGAAACAAGGCACTGCATTGCACACACACAATCTATAGTACATGCAAATATGTGACAGACGTCAGCAAAGTACATTTGAACATACTTTATTGTAATGACATATTTAATACTACCTGCCCTTACATGTAAGGGCAAAGCTCAAAGCCCTCCCTCACTCTTGCAACATATGGCAATCTCTCAAAAACTATGGAAACATTTTAAAAGTGACATCCATTTTCCTCTAGAAGAACAAATTGTCATCCTGAACTACGGGAGTCAATAAGGAATTATTGCTGCTTTTAAACATAATTCATCTGAATATTTAATCACATTTCAAACTGAACTGGCAGGTGCTCCAATACAATCAGAGATATAAATGTCTTGTGTTTTCTGAGGGTTTGTTGAAGGTTTATTTCTACTGAGAGAGCGTTCAATCATGTTGTTTTTATTAAGTTAGGCCTTCAAATGTCTGCGTTTTTCAGTCACTCGCACAACAAAGTTAAAGGAAGCGACTGAATGTTTAACCCAGTGATTTCAAAAGGAAGAGCGAAGAAAGACATCAAGTTATCTGTCATTTTCTACAAGCCTCAACAACTCCATTACATGTCACTAGAGTCCACAGCCTGATTCATGCAAGCTGTGTCGATGTCTTGTTCACACACAAACACTCATGATTAAACAGATAGAGACCGTGTAATTGCTCCTGCTTAGGTGTCCATGGAGATATATGGGCCTTGGGGGTAAAAAGCTCATCATAAATTAACAGAGAAAAAACAAGGTGGCACTATTTCTGCAGCCAGGAGTAACTTTGTATGGATTTGTGGACGGTAAATTTCTTGAGCATATGCCCATACCAAGGCTGAAGACTAATGAGAAAGTAGTGTGTCCAGGAAGAAGAAGACATACACATGATATACAGAGTCCAGGTGCCTCTCAGAGGAGCTATCTCCTTTGCAGATTTCTAAACCAATACGTTATATTGTGTCTTTAGGTTATATGATTTACATTGCTCCTGTATAAAATATTTAATGTGCACAAAAATGTAAAAGGCTTCACAAGCTTGTCTGTTGATGTTTAGATTGCTTGTCGTTAATTGCCCACCTTTCACCTGCGTATTTACCACATCCTCTACTCTTTTTACCCAACACCTGTCCTCCCATCATCTCTTCTTGCCTCCCTGTCTCCCTCCAGGTCCACCATGTTCCCTGCTAACCTCTTGCTCCTCATGGTCCTGCTGCTACCTCAAGCCTCGTCTGGTCGCCAGAGTGGAGACACCGGCAAGATCGACCATGGCAGGGTGTCGCCCACACCAGCTGGTTCCCTCCTGAAGCCCAGCCTGGCTCAGACCATCCAGAGTCTCCTCCTGAGCCGACTGGGCCTGCAGTCGCAGCCCGACCCAAAGCCTGGAGTGCCAGTGCCCCGGTACCTCCTGGATCTTTACCGCTTCCACCAGCAGCAGTACCACCTTTTGGAGGACCCCTCATTTAGCTTCCCCAGCCAGCACATCCAGCAGGCTAATACTGTGCGCAGCTTTCACCACAATGGTAAGCTCACGGGCACATCATGAGGCCGTGCTACATTATTGTTGGATTATTTTATTACTTCCAGATAAAGATTCAGTTTATTACAGGAAGCAGATATTTGTTGTGACTCACCATTTAACAATCGAAACACCAGTTAGATTTATCTGCGCACACCCATAGATGAATTGTGGCAACTGTAAAGTCTCCTTTCACAACATGTGTGAGAGCATGCTTGAATATATCTCACACTCCGTGCTGCAGTTTAATCATGGCTGGATTAACCTGTTAGAGGACCCCGAGGCTAAAGTGTGTTGTTAAGTCCCAGACACACCAAACTGACATGACATCAAAGAGCTTGCAATGACTGCGACTAACACGAATGTTTTGTGACTTTATTGAAGAAAAACCCTCCAGACCAGCAGGTGGCAGTAGTCTGCATTCATCATTAAAGAAGGAATGCAAAGAACTGGGATCGCAGTTACACAAACTGATGTGATAACACACCTTTTGTTTGTTATGTACTCATGGCTCTAGTGTCGATGGCGTTTTTCTCTTGCTGACTCATCAACTTTTCTCAGTGACTTTATCAAAGCAAGTTGTTAGAGTCCAAAGAATACATTCAGATATGCCAATCCAGTTATTTGTCCATCGTTGTGTGCCACACCTGTATCAATTAATCACACACCTTAAGTAGATTATCAGGGGGACCTACAGCGTCACTAAGACGTTGAAATGGCTCCAACATGATGTTTCAAAAAGCCACTTTTGCTTACCACCTTCACACAACACTCAGCCGTTAATTAGATGGTTTTGTATTATTGCCTCTAATCAAGAATATGTCTGATAAATAGCTGCAACATATTAAAATGCATTACTTTGAGATAATATAAAAACTGCAGTGAAGAAACTCTTAAAACTGGAATTTGACACAAGGCCTGTGAAGCTGAATACTCACTGACTACATACATGCTTCTGTAAGAATGTCTGACTGCTCACAACAGTCAAAGAAGCTCATGACAAGAAAAAGTAATTATGTTGTCAATTCACTCTTCCTCAATTGGTTTGACTGTCAGCAACACATTAATGAGCGAAGACAGAGGATGTCCGATTGCCTGTTTACTCAAAGCTGAGACAGTGACCTGAACACCAGATCACACCTTCAGTCTCTTAACCCAATCAGGAGGGTATTATGAGGGATAAACTGGGTCTGAGTCCTTTAAGGGTGATGCTCCTGAAACAGCGTAGAAAGATTTTACAAATGCAGATCACTACAAAACATGCCCACAGAATCGGCTAATATGCAAATGTTGACATTAGTAGACTTTTATTTCCAGTGATGAAAATCCTCAAATGAATTTGCAATCCACCAAATTACATAAACTAATTGAAACTCAATGAATATGATAAATGTGGGGACAAACTTGGTGGGTGGTGTTGCCCGTCAGACTTGATAATGAAGGAACAATAACAACAATGGCTACGATTCACAAACATAAACAAAAAAGCACACAGTACTTGACACATCTCTGCATTAGTTGTTATTGTATTGCACAAACAGATGGCCAGGTGCACCTTTTACCTCCGCCACTTTCAAGTCGCAACACATCCAGGTACAACAAAAACTTGCAGAGTTTCAGGTTATTTAGAGAAGTTCCAATCTTCTTGCAAAGTTGGAACGTGCAGCTTCAATATGAACTTCGTATGAACATAGCTTTCCACCCTGGTATTTAGTTATTTGCTGATACTGGCAAAAAGTTTGGCATGTTTCCTGTTTTGCCAGAAAGAACTGGCAAAATAACAAATCTGACTATGTGTCCAGTGTCTGTTTGTGTCTTGTTGAGTGTAAACACTCCCATGTCTCTCTTCTTCTTTCTCTAGAGCCCCTTGCAGACATTCCCATTGCAGAGGATCGTACGAGGGTGCACATCTCCTTCAATATTTCCTCCATCCCTGAGGATGAGAAGGTGCTCTCCGCTGAGCTTCGACTCCTCCGCACTGACTCCTTGGGCCCTGGGGCCCACAGACTAAACATATACCTCTCTGAGCACCATGAGGACCCTGAGCCCACCCTGTTGGAGACTAGGTTACTCCCCACTGGCACCCATAGTCATAAAGAAAGTGGCTCCTGGGAGGCTTTTGGCCTAAACACTGAGCTCCTCCATAAGGCCCTTGCTGGGACTGGCAGCCTGGGCTTCCTCCTGGAGGTCAGACCTGAGAACAACATCACCTGGCTTTCTGACCAGAGCACCTCCTCAGCTGCAGATGTGGAGAAGGCAGAGAAACACAAAGAGGGACACCTGAGGGTATGCAGGTCTGTGGGTCAGGACGAGCACAGCTGGGCCCAGGAGAGACCCCTCTTGGTGACTTACAGTCATGACGGGCACGGAGAGCCCTTAGTCAAACATGGCAGGAGGACAACCAGTGGTGGGCAGAGGATTAGAGGGAGAAAAGGGAAAAAAGAGAAGGCCAGGAGCAGCAGCAAGGGCCGCAATAGAGACCAAGGCTGGGTGAGGGCCAAAAAAACAGGGTATACAGTGCCGGGTTGGGGGCATGATAAAGGAAGGGTCAGTTGGAGCGAAAGTGGAAGGGTGAAAAGAAATGGAGGTCGTGCTGCAAAACTGAAGCGCCTTTCCCGCAACCGATGCCGCCGTCATCCTTTGTATGTAGATTTTAATGATGTGGGCTGGCACAAGTGGATCATTGCACCCAGCGGCTATGATGCCTTCTTCTGCCTTGGAGAGTGTCGCTTTCCTCTGGCCGACCACATGAACTCCTCAAGCCACGCCATGGTGCAAACTCTAGTAAACTCTGTGAATGGAGCAGTGCCCCGGGCCTGCTGCGTCCCCACCTCTCTAAGCCCCATCGCCCTGCTATACCTGGACCCGCAAGACCGAGTGGTGTTGAAGAATTACCAAGACATGGTGGTGGAGGGCTGCGGCTGCCGGTAATGGGCCGTAGAACTCACCTAGAGAAAGCCAGACATGGACAGAGGAGCATCAAGGGAACGGGAGAAAGACAGAAGCATGAAGGCAGATGGTGGGAAGACGAGACTGTAAAGGCCAGCTAACCGCTAACAGACATGGAGATTGATAGAGACAAATGTAGGAGCATGAGAGATGAGCAGAGAGGAGGGAGATAAGGGAATGCAAATAGCAGCTAAATCATCTTTATCAGGAGCAAGAAAAAGGGTCAGAAGCAGGAAGAGAAAGAATAAGAGTGAGAGAAACAGACACAATCTGCCTCACAAAAAGATAAATGATTAGACAATATAGCAGAGGAGGAAATAGAAGCAGAAATATGGTCAACACAGGGAAAGTGCCAGGAATTACTTTTCCCTTTTTCCCCATTTAGCGATGATATACCATCAACTGACAGGCTGCTTGTGCTCTCATGAGAAACCAGCTTTTTAACATCAGATCGCAGCTATTCTATATTGCAGTGTTTGCCACTCATCTCACTCTCACACGATTGTCTGACAGGCACATGTGTTTAGTTGATGTAGAGGGCAACTAACAAGGTAAACACTCACAGTAGGCAGTCGGGGACTTACTTCAATCTAAGCTCTGGAGAAAAACTCTCCGACAGAATTCCTGATGATCAGCAGCATTAGCAATATGACGATGGCACCAGCACGGCATCTAAACTTTGTGTGACAGTGTTGTTTCTGCAGTATTCGAACCAAGTAGTGGGGCGCATCTGTTTTTATGAACGTTAATTTAAAGACAGTCGCTTAGGCGCACCTCTACATCACAAGCTATTTAAAACCACAACAATAATGCTGAGGAACTATTATGCTATTATTTGAATGTACTACTATCACTATTATTTAAAAAAGAGACTTTTTTTGTACATTCCTTTTGCAGACGTGAAGAAAATCCAAGTGATTGGTCATCTTGTGATTATGCATAATTCCACTGAATGGCGATTCTAACTTAAAGAGACACATTATGTATTTAAATAGCAGCAATATGGTGTATTTAATCTTGAGAATATTTAAGATACCTGCACTAAACGCAGCATACAGCAAACTGAAAGCCTGCCGTCCACATGAAGTAAGTTATGGTAGCTTTACATCCGTACAAATGTTCAGTGTATTGAATTAACAGTCTGTGTTACTTAAACTTCCCGCATAATCATTGCACACATGTTGGTGTCCAACACATGATAGCAGGCATACATGGTGTCGCCTTTAAAAGCTCAACTAACAAGTCAATTGAAAGCTCTGTGTATTGTAGCTACTGAAGTGTGTAACAACAGGTGTCTTTGCTAGTTGTGTCTGCATGTGTCAAGAATAAAAAAGAGGAAGACTGATGTTATAAACTGGGACTTTAGTGCCTTTCAAACAGGGGCTTTAAACGTGTTCTCTGCTGAGCTTAGTAACTGTTTTTCAGTGTTGCATTTTTCTCTCTAAATGGAAACATTTAAGCAACAGCTTGTAAAATGTTTGACAATATACCTCTAATAAACAAAGCAAACAGCACAACTGTCATGTGACTTTTCATTTGCATGCACATTTTTTTGCTTTTTTCAAGTTTCTTTCGTTTCCCTGAGCCAAAAAATAAAGTCTATAGTGGAGTTATAGCTATGTTCAGGATGACAAAAAGTCAGCCAGCAGTCCCGCAGAGAGTGCATTGTGTATGTGATACCGCTGCTACAGACGCAGCTATAAATTTGCACATCAGAACAGCTGTGAGGTTTAAATGTGAGGGGAAAGGTCTCATCTCCACTACATCCTTACTGCCAAAAACTGGTGAAATAGTGTATCACTTTACACCACCACCTGCGTGTCAAGTACAAACATGTTTCTGATCGAGAGAGAGAAGACAAAAGGAAGATGAAGGGCAGCAAAAGTTTGCACACTTTGTCATTTGTTTGTCATTTCTCAATCCTGGATTCACGAGCAGGGAACACACAACCAATCTGATACGTTTTAGAAGATTTATTGCATGATGATGAATGAATGAACAATGAATGGATTGAATGAATGGATGGATTATTGAAGCGGTGTGGGGGAGGTTTGGAGGTCCGTGGTGGCATCCAGGCAGCGATGAACCCCCAAAACTCCATTTAATAAAGAAGTGCTTGAGCGGCTCTGAGATCACTGAGGTCTGATCGAATGTAACGGTGGTAGGTAAGAGAGGTCCAGCGACCCATGATTTGAATGATGTGTTCTGGTATGCCAATGCGAGAAGCTGAGGTGGCAGCGCCTATACGGAACGAATGGCCCGAGTAATGAGTGGGAGATATACCAGATTGTATGAGTATTTGGCGAAGGTGATGGTGGAACCAGAAACGGGTTATGACTTGGCCGGATTCGGAGATGAAGAGAGGGTCAGAAAGAGACGAGCAGTTGGATTTTCTGTAGTTGAGATAGTTTGAGAGCGTACGGAACGGGTCCAGAGGGGATAGGTTTTTGAAACAGAAAATAGGTGTAGGCTGACCAGATTGATTAGTTTTTGATTTCTTAAGGTAGAAAACCATGATGTTGTTGGAGTATAGAGATAAGTCTGAAATGCAGGCATGGCGGAAAGGAATGAAGTTTGATGAGGAAGCGGTAAATTCTGAACATCTAAGGAAGCCGAAGCGTGAACATAGCCTGGAGAGTGAGGGCGACATGGGGAGTATTGTAACCAGAGCGGAGATTATTAATACAGATGAGAAGTAAGTCGGTGGTAAGTGGAAGACGACGAGGGGTTCTTTCTGGTTCTTGACGGAGAAGGCCTTTGAAAAGAGATGTAACTTGAGGATGACTGAAGGCTGGGCTTGGGTGACCGGTGAGTAGTTTGGAAAAGAAGCTGATGCCGCTGATGTATGATTTAATGGTGTGAGTTCTAATGTTAAGAATGGAATGAGCATGGCTAATGAAGCAGACAACTGTAGTTAGATCGAAGGATGGAAATGGAATGTTATGTTTATCATGAAAGTTATGGAAATGATTCCAAGCGGTCCAGTATGATGACAAGGTTGAGGATGAAAGACTATTTATAATGTGAATCTGAGAATCGATGATGAGTGGTGCTAAGGATGGATTTACAGATTGAAGGTCAGTGCAGAATATGGAGGAACTGGAGTCGGGAGAGTGTCGGCATGTGGAGCCAA
>JAQFJB010000023.1:16147890-16159611 GCA_029874875.1 Naso minor
AGCGATAACCTCTGGCCTTTTTTCCTCCATGACCCCCTACTCACTCTTTCACCTATCCATCCCTTATGTCTCTCTCTTATCATTCAGCATCCCCTTCAACCTCACGTTTATCTCAAACTATTTGTCAATCACCTGCCCATCTTTTGAGTTATGGCTCCCAAATCTTCACTTTATTTAGCTTGACCCATCCACTCTTTCTTTCACCAGCTGCTAGATTAGAAACAGGTGTTAAACTGTCCATTTGTCCCTTACGGTGAACTGAGTAGACGTTCGTGTTTTTCTTACTATTCTAAATGAATGGAAAATTAATATGTTGTCATAACTTAACAGGAATAATGGCCAGCAGGTTGTATGTAACCAGACTATTCCTTTAGCGTCCTCCATCCTGAGTCTGCAGTTATTAAAAACTCATGTTTGGCAGCCAGACTAAGTTCAAACCGATCCCCAGCTGAGTAATAACAACAGTAATAACAGTAATAACAACACATAACTAAGACTATAAAAATGGTACCTAATAAATACTTGGCACTCAGCAACTAGGGTTGGACTGCAACATACTAGCGTCCTGTCCAGGGGGTGTACTTGTACATCAGGGCACTTCACGCTACAGAAACAGGAGATATGCTCTTGGCCTGTGACCTCCATGGCTCATGAAGGCTACTTACTTTACTTACTTGTATAGTAGTGCTGTATAAACAGGATTAGGTTTAATCCTGACAATAACCATAACCACCTCTAATGCTTTATATGTAGTTAACTGGTTAACTTAGGTTCTGGAGCAGAGCCACGCCTCAACCACGTCCCTACCTGCCAAGCCTACTTATACCTGGTCAACCCCTTCCTGCTCTGTTTGTCTCAGATTTCTCAACCCACTCCCCCTTACCCTTGTCTCCTGCCTTTCTCATCCTTACCCAACCATCCCTTCATCCTCTCGTCCCCATCCTAATCCTCCTAAGATCATCCTTACTACTCAATCCAGTGTACATCTCCCCTTCATGTCATTCTAGGTTCTGTAGGGGCTAAGAGTCCAGCTCGGGCGGTGCACAGCTGAGATGGAACCCCCACACTGAGTCTCCTCCTGCCCGACCACCAAACCTCCCTCCCAGACCAGATGTCATCCCTCACCTTAATTCAATAAACACCTTTTCTTCAAATTCAGTATGTCCTATATTCATTAAACATGTGCATGGTATGTTGTTGTGGCGTGGTTCTTGCTAGTGAAAAGTGTCTTCAGAATGTGTTACATGTGTTCAGAATGTGTTATACTTCATCATAGACATAGGCTTCATAGAAAGCGTTACCAATGTTTCAGACTGAAATTTAAGGAACAGTGCATATTGTTGCTCAAGACATCAATGGTTTTATTATTCACTCATTGTAAACAGCTTGAGTAAAGCTGAAAAAGCTGATAAGGAAAAAAGAGTGATTGATAAGTTCACAGCCTTGCACTGATGAAGATGAGTTGCAGCTCTCTTTACATGTACATGCAGTAAATTATGCATAAAGTTTGTGAATTCAGCATCCTGCTTCGTCACCGTTCTCCCCTAGTGAAGCCTACATGTCCTCTCGGACCTTCTTGGCTCAGCCTTTGAGACGAAGGTAGTGAAGAATGCACAAATTTCATCCAATTGTAAATTTTCTCCCACAGTGTGTGCTTGCAATTTGCAATAACCTGTAAAAGAAAAACCACAGAAGTAATTAAATTCAAACTTTCCGAACAATAAGTCAAAGAACTGAACTGTACGTTAATGTAACAAGAGCAGCAACAACTCAACTCTTTCTACCATAGGCCAAAAACTTATCAGTCACCGCCGATATGAAAGCAATTCTGGCAGGAATTTTAAAATTGAGCAATTTTTGAAATCTGCTTCTGTATTATTTATGTTCTGCAACAATATAGCTAATTAGAAACCCCTTCTTTTTCCTTCTGACCTCTTTTAAAATTGCAGCAATTGTCTTAAAGCATGTCACGCCTTGACCTTTCCTTTATCAAGGCAGCATTCTGTCTTTATCTCATATCTATCTTTAGAAACACGTTTTTTCCCTCTCCTTTGTCTCACAGGTGCTCTGGTTATGAATTCTTCAGGGTGAGGTTTTGGAGCACAAAGACAGGATATTACCAGGCTTATCTTGTCAGGTGTGGAGTCTGTTTGAGGCCGGGTAGCAGCAGCCTTGACCCAGTCAGCCCTGAGGAACACCTTCCCTCAGTCCATAAATCAAGCTGATGCCGCGGAGCTGTGGAGGGTTACTCCCAGTGACTGGGCTGCATGGACATGGCCGCGCTCCTGACCAGGTGTCTGGGTTTATCTGTGATGTACACCAGATAAGCACCAGGAGAGCAAAAGGGAGTACAAATACCTTACATTACAGAGCAGCACAGAGAGTTCTTCGCACAAGAAGTGGACGTGGTCTATCAGGGATTTAGGGATAATTACAACCAGAGTACTGTTCACGTAAAAGGGGGAAAAAAGGTGCAGAGAGGCTGCAGCCAGAATTTTAGAAATGTGATGATCCACAGAGTCCAGAAAAAGAACCTTTACCACTCAGGGTGCAGCAAAATTAGGAATTTTTGTATTGGTTGGAAACAAAACATGTCATCATCATTGCTGAATTAAATCCAAAATTCGCCCATAATTGAATGGAATTAATTAATGGAATTAATGGAAACTACAGATTAAAAAAGCAGTTGAGTTTTCACATGACTTTGTCACAGGTTTGCCTGGTTTGATTGTTTTCTGGGTTTTTGTTGCTTGTTTGCAAAATTTTTCTTTACTTTTCTTTTCTTTCCTTTTTTTTCCTCACCGGCCTGTTTTTCTTTTCACACCTTTCCCCCACACCTGCTCTGCATCAGTCTTTTTAGCTTTTCCTGTTCATGGTGTTTTTGCTGACTGATCAGCCCTTTTCCTTTACTCCTGTTTCATTACCTCATTCTCCTTTTTCCCAACTATAACTCATACCCTCATCAATTCAGTTTGTATTTCTGTCCAGTTTCTTGTTGAGTCTCTGGCTGGGTCCTGGGATTCCTGGCAGTCATGATATTTTTTTATTTATTTTTTATTTTTTCCTTCATTCTTTATTCTCAAAAGAAATCACACCCATGCCAGCACTGTTTTAAATACATTTCCAAATTAAAACTCAAGAACACAATTAAAGCCTGTCACTGGCAAACCAACCCAACAGCTGGCAGTATTACCCTGACTCTTAAACCACATTAGCCAATCAGACACCTGAAAAGAGCAGTTACCTGTAGGCTTACTGACACACAAGGTTCGATAAAAAGGTTGCAGGTTGGTTTGAGACGAAAAATAAGAACCGCAAAGTTAACGACAGGGACTCTGTTGTCGGACTCAATACAGTTACAAAAAGTCTTACAAAACTTACAAACTTACAAAAAGTCCTGCAAGGTTAGCTCCTACTGGCTCACATAAACAAAGGAGAAAACTGTGTAAATTGATATGTCAAATACTGTCACAAGCTGAATGAACTCTGTTCTACCTCTACACAACAGCACAGCAAATGGAGAGTTTCTGGATATCTTCCATTGGAGTTTCCCAAAAGATCTGTTTTCAGTGACCTAAAAATGTGTTTGGTTTTGGACAAAAGGCCAAAAAACAGAAGACTAGACTAGAAAAGACTGCATTTTTTCTTTTTTCTTTTTTTTTTTAAAGAAAGAAAGAAAAAACTATGTGGACAAGTCATCTGCTTTGCATGTCTGTTCCTGTGCTAAGGCTCTGTTCATAAAAAAAGTCAAATAGCGAATAAAAAGTTTTGCCTTTGACTCTACCTGCCTGCTATCTCCCGCCTTTACTTCCACCGCTTCACTCTCTTTGTGACAACTTTGCGTGCTGTAGTCAACTTCTTACCTCAGATTTTACACACAACTTTGAAATTTTATTAAAAATTTAATATTTTGTGATGCAGTTGTTAAGACTTCATGCCCATCCAAGCTGCTCCAACTGTCAGTCACTTCAGAATTTTGAATTTAGTCCAAAACAACAGGTAACATAGCTGCTCCTACTTTGTAGTTCTGGTGTTTAATTTAGGTATTTCTGTCCCCAGTGCCAGGATTATAATATGTAAAGAAAAGCAAAATCACAAAACTTTATTTTAACTCCATTTATCTTAAAATATTAGCCTTAAAAGCTGCAAACTCCCCAAATACAGGTTGTCAAAGACTCCAGAATCTGTATGGACCAGACCAGTTCTTCATCTCAAAGTGTCAGAAAACAGTGCTGCAGCTTAACTTGGGGAACATCCAGCTCATTTAGTTTCATATACATTATCCAGTAACAACATTTCAACATGAGAGCTGTCACATGCAGGTGTCAGGCGTGGAGCCTCCTCGTTCACTGCGGTGCAGTTTGAGTGAGAGTGGACGAGGCCTGGCCTGCCACTCTTCACGCCCACTGCGACAGAGCTGAGGTCAGCCACAGACAGAGGCAACCTCGCTCGTCCCTGGTGTCCCCTGCACACTCACAGCCTGTCCATGGAAACTACAGCACACCCACCGCCCTGTTAGACTGCTAGACTCACTGCAGGGTCGGCCCACCCACAGTACATCTGAAGCATTTAATGACACCCGTCTAGGGTTGGATTACTACCAGTAATAGCTTATGCATGTTTGTGTTTCAATATGATGACTGAAGAAACTTTGAATTTTACCATTTGTATATACAAAAATGTATATTTCTGAAAAGTGTGTGGGTTTGGCAAAGAGGCGGCACCGTTTAAACAGTGTGTGCCTGCAACGATGATGAATGAAAGCCAAGATGACAGTGAGCACAAGTACCAGGTTAGACAAGTTAGACTGGGTCACAGATCCTTTATGGCTGCAAAAGATTCCCTTTTGGACGTCAGAAATAGTTTTCAATCATGCAAACCCCTTAAGTACACTAAATTGTTGTTTGATACATATAGTGTGTCATACAATAAAATGATAATGTCCCAAATCACTGTAGCAGATGTGGATGTATTTACCAGTTGTGCTGCTGCTGCTGCTGCTTCTGCTGCTGCTGCTGCTGCTGCTGCTGCTGCTGAGTTGGTGGTTTCAGTCTGGAACACATAAAACAGATAGCAGGGGTCTTGGATTTCGCCTCCAAGCTTCAAAGACCGACTCATGCAGAAAGTGAGCGAGCAAAGCTGGACCTTTGGGTCGCAGAGTGAGGCAGGTGCAGCGCGTTGAAATGGCGGGCGGGCTGACCGGACGCAGGCACGTCACGAGCTAGAACCCTGACCCCTAAAGTCAGGCCGGGCAGCTGTGTCTGTCTCTCTGGCTAAGTGTTCGTCTCTTTTTCTCCAATTCTGTGAGCATGTGTGTTTGATGTAGTCGTGCAAAGGTTACATAAGAATCAGCTGTGTCATTTATGTGTGCCTGAACATATATATATAAAGAATGAAAGTACCAGATATAACATTAAAATCAAAGGTGATGCCAGTTTAAATTTACCAAACACATCCACGCTTTCCTTTTCATTCTGTCATCTGTCCATCTCTTCATTTACATTTTAATCTTCATCCTCCCTTCTCCCATTCCCTTACAGCTCAACATTGATAAATGATGTTTTTTCAGGTGTCTCACAATGCGGATGCCGTCCCTGCTTGAATGGAAATCGCATTCATTCCTTCCCCCTCATCTGCTACTCCTGCCTTCTCTCACCGCCTCAAATTTGTTTCAGCACTTGAGGCATGAGTTCAGTGAAATGAGTCTAGAAGAGAAGAGGGAGGTGAAATTCTTAAGTTCAGTTTTAATTAGACCTGTGCGGAGGATGGAGGTAGACATTTAGACTCGCCAGGGGCCACAATCACCAAAACATTTACCTTGTAATTCCCCCCTGAAACAGCCAATCAACAATAAAGTTTTTTCTGCTTCATTTAAACTTAAAAACATTTCATTTCCTTATAGGTCTTTAAGGTAAGTTTGAATAACCTGGGACCAGTTAGTCCAAATTTGGAACATGCACTCATTCATTTTGGTACATTTTACTAATCAAAACAAACACGATACTTGCAACCCATGAACAACCATAAGAGTCCTGTGAGACCACAATGAAACTTTACACCAATTTTCCACAAAATTGAGACTCAAGTCAAAAAAAAATTTTTTTTATTTCTACTGCGCTGTCAAACTTACAGGAAACTAATCCTTGAGCTTTTACCGAAACCATCACTCAGTATGTCCTCTGTGTCCTCCATCACTCAAATCACAAGGCCCAGACCAACAGAGGCATAAACACATCCATCACTGATGGTAACCTGTTGATGAGCCAACAGACAAATAACAGAGAGGAGCGGACAGAATGACTGAAACAGAAACTGTCTCAGCCTGTGAAGAAAAGTGGAGATAAATATAAGGAGGAAGCGAGTGATGAAGGAAGAGAGAGCTGGTGAAAGACAGGAGCTGGTCGACAGCTGTTGGTCTGTTTATTTCGAGGATATCACTCTTCTCCAGATGTTTAGCAGCACACAGAGGAAAAGAGAGAGAAAGGGGCAGGGGCGAATGAGAGTGAGTGATTGGAGGTTTCGGCGGCGGTTGCCAGGTTGGACTCATCGTGGTGGATTATATGACTTGCACATTCTAAGTGCTATGTGGTCAGCAAGGAGTGGTGTGCCCTGCAGAAAAAGACGTGAAACAGAAGCTGGGTTTCCTTTAAAATATATTGCAAATTTTGACCGAATTTTTTGAAATTCAACTTCAAATTCAAGAAAAATGTGCGTTTATGTGTGTTTCCCTCCACTACTGTAACGCGAATACTAGGAGTAAGTTCATCGAGATAAGCGATAGGTGGGGCAACATGTTCCAGTCAGGTGTTATTTATCACAGCAGAAGAAGACAGAGCAACGTGATGACATAATTAAAATCAGCAAATAAACAAATGCAAACAGAAAGAAAAGAAGAAAATGCAACTAAGTAAGTCAAGAAATGCCAAAGTTTCCTCATCAGTCCACACATACCTTGTGTCTCCATCTGTCGCTGCCACCATTGCTTCTCCAGCGCAGAGGATTCCTGTCGCCATAGTGACATTTAAGTCATGTGATTTCTAAATCTCATCTTTTGTTCGCTAAATCTGTTTCCATTGCACTAATCTGCATTTATCCTCTGTCGATAGGCCATCTTTTTCACCTCCCTCAAGCATAAAAACTTTTTTGCAATATTTCGGGATATTTTAGTAAACACATAAAAAAAAAATTTTAAATTCAATGTGGATATGATCTATTAACCTTTGTAATTAACTCATGCCCCCATGCAAAAAATGTTTCAGTGCATTGTTTCCTCCCATGCATCCCCATGTACCTCTAATCTCAGGCTACATTTCCAGGTTTTGTGACCTGGGGGATTTTTCTGGAGGTAGCCTCTTTGTTTCTTGTCCAGCGTGTCAGGAGGAAGAGGCTTAAACTACAGGAATTGGGTTTGCTGTTACATTCTGCGGAGTGAGATGAACTTCTGTGCAAGTACATCTGCTGAATCTAAGGAAGCTGTCAGTGTAACTCAGTGTAGCCACTGTCTGACACTGCGTCTCCCTCCCGTTGGGCAACAAGAGGGAGGAAGGCAGGAAAAGCAAGTGGGAATATCAAGGAAGAGAGTGACAAGCCGAGGAAATGAGTTAAAATGCAAAGTGGGGCCTAAAAATTGTTTCTCTGAAATAAGAGGTCAGGGTAATCCCTCTTCATCCTCTATAGAGCTATTTAACACCTGCGTACCACACTTTTGGCAGATCATAAAAAACAGGTATAGCCTGTGGACCAATAAGATGTCAGAGTGTAAAGAAGAAAGGGCATTGAACTGGATGAACGATCACCATGGGTGATATAATTAAAGAAGACAAGTCAATCCCTCCCTTTCATCTGTTCTTATATGGGCAAGTGTTTGGGCGGCTTTTCCTTGTACTTTTCCTCTGTTCCAGATTACTTCATTGCAATTGCACATGTGTTTGACTCTAAAAACAGGACGGACAACAGGCGCATGAAAAACAAGGCCCATCACCGAGCAGCAGCAGTACATGGTGCTCCTGAGATGCATTAATGCAGGCTGCAGCCTTTCCAACCTCCCTCCAAAAAAGTAAAAGGAGGAAAAGAGAAAAAACTGAGACACGGAGAGGGGAAAGACAGAGAGAGGAGGGGGGATGCCTGGCATAAAGATTAGATTAGCACTTTAAAACATCTGTGAATTCATCTGGCCCGAGCTACCGCTTCCCCACAGATTTGGTTCTGATCTCACATTTTCTTTCCACCACCTCTCCACTACCGCTCTTCACCTCTCCATCCTCCACCCTCATCCTCGTTTTTGGTTTGTCTGCTCTGTTTGTTCCATCCGTTTTCCGTTTAAGGTTAGGGCTGTTGTCCTTTCCTTGTTTGATATTTTAATTTGGAAATTCTGTCTGTGTGGCCTAAGTTGTTTGCGTAATTTCGCCAGAGAACCTCATCCGGAGACTTGTTCTGTTTCAAACTGTTTTTTTGATCTTGTCAAAATTTGGCTTTTTTTATGCTCAACTACAGCTTCATTTGAAAGTGTTTCATTTCCCATCAATCAAGAGAATAAAGATAGTAAATCCACTAGTAAAGTATCAGCATGCAGCTACCAGGTTTGTTGCAACACTGTCATCAGGAGTTCCAGGCGTTCTAGTTGGGAGAGAAATAAACTCTCTAATTGATCATAATAAAAGAAAATGTCAGGTGTGAATATCAAATGTTAGCATATCTCACTTCTGTTTCTCGCCAAATTTGACAACAGTGGCAATCTGAAACATGAGATACAGCATAATAATGAATTCATATGTGTAGTATGTCAGCTCATACATACTTACTGTTGAGCCCTGCAGCATTGCTACTCCGACCTTCCCCAAAGGGTTGTTTATTTAAGGCTTGATAGTGGTTGTTATATTAAACACCCTCTGCAAGTGAAAGTTAGAGATGACATGCCTCCTAACTCTGTTCACATTACTATTGTGCACCCACTGTGAGCAGAGCACTGGCCTGGTTTAAAGGAAAAGGGTTTCCTCCGTTGCTTTCCTCTATGAGCTTGTTTCCAGCATCACTGAGCTGCAACTCCAAAGGGAGGAAGGGTGGGAACAGTAGGAAGACGCAGCGATGGAAAGACTGATATACTCTCTAATCTCCACTGGTGGGCCCGTTCGGACTTAATTATTCTGTTTGAAAGTGAAGAGATGAGCCAAGGCTCTTTAGGGACCTCAGGAATCTAAAACCGCAAGTTTGAACTGAAGGTAGTGCTGAATGAAATGCATGATATCGCGAGACAGCTTCGCTCTGGCAAACCAAAAAACTTACTAAAATGTTAACAGGCACTTTTTCATAGAGTGGCTTCATTTAACACAATGAAGGCACGATGAAAATATCTTTGTGATTTAAAAAAATGAAATTTTGAATACAGCATGTCGTTAAATTACTCAGTTACACTAAAATGTGTATCGTCTACATAAAACATGTGACCCAAAATAAGTAAAAAAGTGAATCTGTTGACTAGGCCGACAGAAAGAAAATATAGAAAAAGTGTAATCGGGTTTAACTGGGTACTGGGTGTTTGTCTAGTCATAAACTCACTATCTTGAGAAGTTACAACATTCATTCCAATGCAAAGAGCACAGACAATTAACTGTATCAGCCTATTGGAGGTCCTGTTTACATCAAGAAAATCTCTGTTCATGTCAGACACATCCACTGTGTGGACGTTCGTCCCGACGGTGTCAGAGCGAAGGCTAATGTTTGCAGCTCTGTCCTGCTATTGTATTTGGGGAAGTTTACACTCCAGTAACCTGAGCCAAAGTTACACAAGATAGTGTGACATTTGGATAGCACATCTGTCCCCATACAAAAAACCTTTTCTCATGTAACTTTATGACCTGAAAACATGAACAAGAAGCTTCTCAGCCAAGCAGAGCTGTTTCAGTCCTCAATAACAAACTGATTACACAATCTGCCTTCTTATATCTATAGAAATAGCTACACGTAAACCATAAAACACAAGAACAACACTGTGTGGTTCTTTGTGTTTCCTCTGCAAGGATCATCAACTCGTGAGGATTTTCTTGCCTTGGTTAAAGCCTCAGTCAATTTCCATTATATTCTATAGGGGTCATAAAGTCAGACTCTGTAAAACTTTGATTTATTATTTATTGTTATTTTAGTGAAGGCAGCAGGAAGGTACTTTTATTCAGCTCAAAGGGAAAATGTAAGCTTAATCTCACTACATCTACTTTTAGGGAATGAAAAAGCTTATAACAGCAAACTCTAAGGCCAGAATGCACCTGTGAGTTAATGGATTATCAAACAAATCGAAGTATGAAGACCAAACATGTTTAAAGACAAAAAACAACAAATATGAGTGACAAATGTGAACCAAAACACAAAAAATTGTACAATTTGTTTTTGTTTCACTGCAAGTTGTGGATCATGTCCTCAACAAGCATCACTGGTGCTCCGCTGGATCTGATCAGGTTAAATAGCCGGCTAGCTTTAGCTGATCAAATCCGCTAATATAAGTCGTCATTTTAGCTCACAAAATCTACGTTGACCAAATTCAAAGCTTGTTTTGTCTGAAATCCAAGAATCCTTGTTTAGAAAATTAGTGAGAAATTCATGTGGTAAATCTGCCATCATTGTAAAGTATATATATTGTTATAGAAACAGTAACTAGGAAGGCAGAGCTTAGCGAATGATCGACTGTCAGGCACATCCTGACTGTTTGTGGATTGCTGCTCTAAAAATAACCCAATGTTTTCGCTGAAACACAATATTCTTCATGGTCTGTTGAAAAACTCCCCTCATTTCTTTAACTGATGTGTTCCCCCTCTCTCTTTTTTAATGTCTGCCTTCCTCTGGCTGCACTAAAACACAAACTTTGCTTTAATTCAAAATCCAGGATTTACAAGTTCACCATCAACCAGATGTCCAGCCGAGATCAGTGGTTTACTGGAAGCATGTACCCTTTTTTTAAAAATAAAAACAAGCTACCACATGGTCCTCCAGCTTCCCAAAACTTGGTCTGAGTCAAGATCAGGTGTGTGTGTGTGTGTGTCTGTGTGTGTGTGTGTGTGTGAGTGAGTATATGGGGATGCTATGTACCTCATATTTGGCAGCTTGTGGGAACAGCAAATAGGAAGGAAGAGAATCGAAGCCAGTAAGAGGCTATGAAGCATTTCCATCTGGGCGCTTACACACATCAACAAAGCCTGTTGTAATAACAATGAGCACTATAGCAGGTGTCCATATAATACTTGTTTTGAAGGCTCCTGGCAATAGAATTAAGAGAAAACTGTTGCAAAATTCTCACTTAATATGAAATAGTATTATGTTTTATTGATCAATAGAGAGTGAGACATCCTGATTGTGGTTTGGTCACAGCATGGAAACACCAACAGCATGTTATATAAACATCCCTCACACTTCATTTGAACTAATTTATTTAGAAAGCAGCTCAGGAACCAAAGGATCAGTGGGTTGACAATAGAAACTGCAGACAATAGAAACCACAAGTAAGATGAAGTGTGAGTATATTGGACAGACGCAGTGAATAGGCAGACTAGCAAAAAAATTTGGAGAACCAATCACAGCAAATCAGAGTGTTAGTCTGACTAAAACCAGACTTTTAAAATGCATGTAAACATGTTAGCCTGACTGAAATCAGACTAAATCGAATTTCTCAAAGTCAAGCTAATGCACCTCGATAATGCGACTGGGAGTCGAATTACTCCTGCATGTAAACACCTC
>JAQFJB010000023.1:16186774-16199969 GCA_029874875.1 Naso minor
GTTCTACAGACATAAGAAAAAATCATGGTTTGATACAGATCTGTGCAAAAATCACACCATAATTATTGTAAAATGTTTTTAGATGAAAATAAAATAATGATGTAAAAATGATCATAACCTCTAATATCACAAATCAAATCACATTTGCAGTTTTAGTCAAAATAATTGCAATTAGGTATTTTGACTTGCTGACCGTATTTCTTGCCACCTGATTTTTTTTAAGTGGGTAACTCAGCCTGTGACCTGCTGAACATCTTTGCTATCTTTAGCTCATTATACACTTCATTGCCTGAAGGATGCACTTGACTCGTGCTAAAGTTGATTCGATGTGTACCAAACAGGCACTTGACGATGTACGCCATGAAAAATCCCAATGGATGATGACATTGTCCTTCATTGTTGCTACAGCTCAGTCTTTGGTTATTTATTATTTATTGATCATATCTTACACCACTTCTTTTCTGCCATCTACTTTGCTGCTGCTGTTACACCCCAATTTTTTGTGTAAGAGGAGGGACTACAACGCTCTAAACATTAACACCCAACATTAAGTCAACTACGTTAGTGGGCTGATAACTTAACATTGTTGTCACTTCTCAATTTTGTAGGTACTGTGAAATAAATGTGTAGTAGTACACTGTGTGTGACGCGTACTGGAATAATATTCGTGGCTGTTAACTCAGCATGTGTCTGCGTGAGTGTCCTTTAGTGACCGAAAACCTCAGCACTGGGACAGCAGCAGGATGTAACTGTAGCGTTCGTCCAAACTGAAGAATGAAATTTAAGCGCACTCTTGCACTTTACCTGGACACACAGAAATCAAAAGTATGGGAAAAAATTGCAAAAATGTTCTTTTGTGTCATTAATTTTTAAGGTTGGGTTATGTTAAGGACTTTACAATACGATACGTATCAGGATTACGATACGGATATCAAGAAAATAAATATTGCAATATATTGTATCAATTTTTTAACGTACCCTAAACAACATTATCACGTATGGCAAGTTTTCCTGATACTCTGCAGCCCTAGTTCACATGTTGATCAGATGGGATTGTTACATGTTATGTGAATTTAGATCTGTTATACCAGGTCTGGCTAAACGTCTGGGCAGTTTGGTGAAATCAGTCAATACAACGACTCATATACTAGCTTGTATTCCCTGTACAGATGATCTTTTCACAATTAAAACCCGACAGAAGTTGTGTTTTCTAAGTGATCTCTTAAGTGTATCATGATTAACTCTAACCTCAGGTGTTTATTTTAAAATTATTACGCTAATGCCTGTCTGCATGCTTGCCTGCCTGCCATTGTTTAAGAAAAATGACCTGGTAATTTTTCACTGAAAACACTGACAAGTGCAGTTTAGGTGTGGAAGGAAATTAACAGGTTTAGCCGCCTGAGCATCTGCTCACATTCAATATCTTCCTGTACAATGCAAAATGTTTTCTTTTGAAAGCTTTTACGTACTGTATAGATCTCTCCTCTCATAATATGTGCCTGTACTTGTTATGGCGTTGTCACTTGCGCCTCTGAAGTAAACACAATAGTAAATTTTAACGGTTGTACCTCCCTTGCTGCCTGGTTATTAATTTTTCCTCGCCCCAAGATTCCAATCCAACAGGCTGAGTGCGTGGGTTGGGTATCATTCTTAACCATTCTCAACAGTAACATTTAAATACTTAACTTTCTCTGTAATTGGCTAACAAAAAGAAGTCCTTAAATACAGTGCAGCACTGGCATTACTTCAAAGAAGTAAGCAGTTGAAAGAAGCTATAGAAACTGTTTATACTCTTCTCCATTCACTTATTGTGAATCTGAGTACTTAAGTACCACTGTGATTCTGTTGATGCCCTAAACAAGACTAGGTGAAAACCCAGTATGTTGCCAGACTGCATCTGGATAAGGTACGTAAATGTGGTGGATGTGTTACTGGTTAATCAGTGATTCAGTTGTTATTTTACACTGAAGCACCAGATGAAATTCTTGTGCGGTTTATGAAAAATAAATAAATAAATAAAAGATTCCGAGTGCAGTTGCAAGCACACTACTTTCCACTCATCTCTTTGGATGCCTGATTTGAGAGACAACTGATTGGATTTAAAACTGTTGTAGTGATCTGTTGTTGTAGTGATCTGCAAAAACCTTCGTGTAAAGCAGGGAAGAAAAAAAAGAATTCTGAGTTTGTCACCCCACAGAAAAAATGAGTTATTAACCACACGGCCAAATTTGAATGATTAAAAAAAGTACATAAAATCGGTTTTCAAATTCAGGCAGTACATACGTAATTTGTTTGGATGACTGTTCTGCTTTACCCCAGCCAGCTGTTGATCACACTGTTCCAAATGTTTGATCTACTCAGTGTTCACTTGTGCACCAGCATGAAAGTGATCAAAAGCTGATTATCATTTGTGTCCCTAAAGTCCACAGTGCTTAATTTACTTCTGTTGATCAGAGACCGCAAGCTAGGTGCTATAATAGCAGCATTCGCCTTTTAAAAAAATTTTGCTCACAACCTCAGCAATGACTGTAAATGACTGAGTGCGTGTTGTCGCACAGTGGATGGTGGCCAGAGACAATAACAAAGATAAAAGGGGCTGGCTGTATGTTTGTGCCATTTAATAGATTCACCAAGTCAAAGCACAGACTCTCTTTTGTACTCTTCCGGCTTTTTTTCTTCTCCTCTTCCCCTCCACACCTGAAGTCTCAATGTGTTCTTAAAGCAGCTGCCCTTTCCTTTGTGCTGTCTTTCTTCAGTACAACATAAAGAGCATGTTTTGTCTATCGAAGGGATGGTCAGGGCGAATTTAGAACGGTGCGGTGGAGACTTGTCATGGTAGTCTGTGTAACAGGTGTTACATGGTTTGTGGGCTTACACTGATTACATTACTGCCCCAATGCCCTCACCTTCGTTTTCCTTCTAAGTCAATAAACAGTCTGATGGTGGAAGCTGCATTTAATTGGAAGTGTCTGCCCTGCACAAAACAAGCAGCAGCAGGTTCACAGCACAGAGTTGCAGTATTGAGATGACACTTTTCATAGGAGGAGAGTGAGAAGAGTTGACCCACCAGACGACGAAATTTGTCAAAATGAAGAGCAAAAACACATACTTAGAATCATTTTGGATTCATACGAAATGCTAATAGAGAACCTGATAAGGTTAATGAGAGATAAGGAGTGAGAAGTTAGAGGTGTGCGGTGTGTCACCTGCAGCTGCTCCATCCAACAGCTCACAGTGGCTGCTCCCTCTGGTTTTATCTCTCCTCCTGCAATATTTTTAACGGATGCACAGTTAAGAATTGCTTGAAATGTCCATTGTCTTGATTTGTAAAAGCATTTTTAATGAAGGATATCGGTAACCCACTGACACATTGCTTTTGGGGTGACTGCCACTCATGTTTTGACCATTAATCCTTTGGTTGTGAAGCTGCAGCTGCTGGAAATGTTTAGTTTGCATTAGCAGTACCTCAGTGCAGTGCTCTACAGATTTTGGCAGGTGTAATCGGTAACACCTGTGTTGTCACCAGTTTCATTCCTAACTTAGTAAAATAACTTACATTATTTTTTAAATAATATGTGCCAGGTTTTTTGAGTGTGAAAACAGAAAATGCTGCTAAACTCCTGTGCCACCCTGTGCTGACACGTGCTTCTGGGCATCGCTGTGAGAGATTATGGTCAGACCCCCCTCAACTGGATTGTGATATATTCAATGATCAATGGTGGCAAAACACCGTGTCTCCCGTTTCTTCATATTATCAAGTCTCCACTTCCCTTTACCCTGGTTTTCAAAGATGTTGTTGGGAACAGTGGTTTCCCCTCCCTTTCTCCCCCTCCTGCGTACCTCCTCATCGCCACTCCCTGAGTACATGTACCAGCAGCACTGGAGGGAGTTCACTGAAACAAAGACAGACCAAGCAAAAATGCAGTCAACAGCTGCAGCACAGCTCTTACTGTTCAGCAAAGCTGAAGCTTACAACATCTAAATTCTATCAAAAGCAGAACACTTGACATCTTAGTAGCTCTTTCTTCCTGGTTTTATTTTTCTCTTTTTTTACCATTTCCTTCTTTCACACATTTATAATCATTTTTGGTGAGGTGTTCCGGTTATCACTGCTTTTTTTTTGGCTTTCGAGGACAGTAGTAATAGATTACATTTAACCAACAAGTGTGCTCTTTTTCAATTCAGTCTGTCTCACTCAACTCTCCTTTCTTGATCTGAGTAATAGATTATGTGAGAAAATACTGAATAGTAAGCATGGGATCCTCACCACCTCTAGTGCCCACCAACAGGCCCCACCTTTCCCTCAGGAAGTGTTTACACACACACACACACACACACATTTTCTCCACAGCGACTCTGCACAATAAGACTTTTCCAAGGACACAGTGTTCACTGGAACGCACACACTGTACTATACAAATTTACAAGTCTCTCACATTGGCTGCAGAGGAATTCTTTGTCCAGATATTTTTTGTGGCTAAAGCAAACAGTTAAATTTGGATTAATTGAGTGGAAATTTATTACAACTGATTCTCTGCCAGCAAAAACTAAGAAGCAGAAGTTATTAATTGGCATCACCTCAGCAGTTAAGTTATTACACTTCTTTTTGTAATTAAAGGTCAGGTTTGACTGTAATTGCAAATAGAGAGTCACATATCCTGTTCAAAAGAAACCTGTCACAGTTTTCCAAAGGAAGGAATTTTTCTTTAAAATGTTGGTCTCTGAGCAGGCCTCGGTCCCTGTATGTCGGGCCTAATTTAAACTACTGGAATCTTTCCCAGCCTGTGTGATTTCACCTTTTGGATTTTTCTAAGTTTAGTTTTTTATTTTAAGCATGTTTCCATCTGAAAAGGGGGCCAATCACGTGGTGGATGAACAAAATTTTTGGGTGTTTTTCATCAGTGAAATCCTCCTAAACAATTATCCAGATCGACACCAGATTTCTACGCAGTTCTCCAAATGTTGTGATGTCACATTTGGAAGCTTTCAGGTTTTATCCCATGGTGTGGGCTTAGCAAGGCCTCAAATCTACACACTCTGAGTCATGGAGTCCGATTCATAGCGCCCACAGCTGGTAACAGAAAATTACATATTATTTACTTTAATAAGCTTCTCAGAGCAGGTTAATCTGATATATCTTAAAACTGATGGGACTTGAGAGTTTACATCAATTGCTGTTGCCATGATGATGCGTAGCGTAGTCCCAACTATCCAGCTTTAGAAAATTTTCAGATGCATGAACAAATGTGTACCAGCTGCAAGACTCGACTGGTTTCCGTGCGAGTGTCTGTCCTGTCTGGGTTTGAAAATGAGGGAATGATGTTGTGGCTGTTCTCATTGTATTCATGTGGCACTGACTCGCTCTTTCATTTAGTCTCACACACACATCCATGCACATCATTACTTAACCCTCACCGCAGTATTGCTTCACGCAGTATTTTTAGCCATGTTCTGACGTTTTCACATATCATTGAGATGGTGAATAACAAAATTGGCCAGACGAGCATGGCTGCCTTTAGTCCAAGCAGGTTATTCATTTCGACCCATGTACAAACATATAAATGTTCAAACTGACCGTCCAATCTGCACATCTACATATTTGACCTTTTTTACGTTCAGTTTTGTTTGTTCACTTTGCTGTCACATCTCAGCACAGTGCATGAACGCTGGTAACTGTCACAGCAGTCAGCAATGCTCATGTTCACCTCCATTAGTTGCAAACGGATACGTTAAGTTTACCCTTCACTGAAAACATTGCATGTAATAATACCACAGTCTTTAGCCGCATTCATGCACAACGCTGCCTGTTCTGTCGCTGCTTTGTGCCGATTGTTGGGTAATGAACTTGAGTTGAACTGATGGAGGACACTGAGAGACAAAGGGGAGAAGAGATGGAGGCTACTGAAAAGCAAGTGATTCATTTTCACCTTGGCAGAAGTGCTGACTGCCGCTCAAAGTCAGATTTGTACGCACACACCAGCCCCATTTGTTAGTCCTGTAGAAGTTTAGGCACAGATTTTGTCTGTGCGCATGCGGTGCTTACTGTGAATGTATTTATCTGTCTGTATACATCACTGAACAGAGAGTTTAAATACGACAAATGGTCTTCGAATGCATATTATCCTGGTTTTATCCAGTCATATGTCTTCAGCTTTCTAAATTCCTGCAGACATGCATTCTTTGCCCCACTTGTTATCTGTTTCTGTCATGATTTCCTTATCTCTCTTTGCCCGAGTGCCCCATTTCGTTTCTCAGCAGTCTCTCAGCCAGAACAGTGAGTTTAAATGTTGCCTAGTCATCTGACTGGAGTTAGCCCGACAACAGTCAGGGAAAGCAGCAGCTGCTGACCCCCACACACACACACCAAGAACAATACCTCCTTTTTGCTGACTTAAGTGGGGGGGCCCATAAAAGGGTTACAATTTCTGATCCTCTTTATCAAGAGAGTTCTCTACAAAGCACATAAGGAGACTGTTTCCAAGTGTACCAACCCTAGACTTTATCGTGTAGATCATTTGTAAGAGACATGTATGGATATCCTTGGCAAATATTTTGGCTGCAGCTATCGATTATTTTAGTATTCTACTGGTAATTCCATTGATAATTCGAGTAATTCAATAAGAGATACTTTACCTTTATTGAAGGAAATAGTAAATATAATAAAAAGGATTTTAAGGCAAGACTTAATTGGACGACTAATGGTTTCCTTTTCTGTACTTCTGCATTTTTATTGCTTAAATTGTATACATTAATATTATGACAGAACGTCAACCAATTAGGGGCATTTAAGTACCTTACAGGGCTACATTTAAGTTTTGTGGCTTTTGTTGGACATTTTTTTAAAAAGGAGCATACAAAGAATGGAACGAGAGTCATACGGTTTCATCATGTGTCTTTCCTCTCCTCACTTCATCTCAACTAGCAATCCCATTGATTCAGGCTACATTAACTGCTAGTGTTAACATTACCTTGTGTCTGCTCTGCGGAGTGGATGTGTAGGCTGCTTTCTGCTGATAGGGTAAGCTATTAAGTTTTACAGTGAGCACACACTACAGAGTTTTTGTTTGGTTTCAGCTTGGCTGAGGTTGGACGCTTTGTCTTTTTCTCTGGCCTGTGGTTTCTTCTGGGCTCTCGCTATGTTCTCTCTCTTCCTCTTCTTTACGTCTTCTTCATGCCACCTGTCCACTAGATAAGCATAGTTGTTCTGCAGTTACGCGTTTAAACAAAGCTTGGAAGCAAAGAATTCGCTTTGAGATTTTTTTAGTGGTCTAGTTTCTCCATTTTGGATCCTTAAAATCATATCACAATTTTATCTGATCCTGCTTGCTTTGTGAATGATGAAAGTCACCGTTTCACGTTGTTGCCCTGTTTGCGCAGACAAATCAACATCACATAACTTAACCCAGTAAAGTAAAGAGCACACACAAAAAAAAACTGCTTTTAGTCACCTAATGATATGTGCCAGCAAGCACTGTGAATAGATCTGCTTTAGGTTAACAGTATTTTACATGTATTTCAGGGTCATATTCATACTGTGGTGCATTTGAACTGTAGAATTTCTGGAGGTCAAAAAAGATGGTCTAAATCTTGTCCCAGTCCTGTGTGTTTACTTCCTGCGTGTTTACCTCCTAGAGAGGGGCAGATGTGCTCAAAAAAAGCAATAAATAAAGCAATGCTAACCATGTTTATTGTGCTGTGTTTTTCAGCTCAGAATGTGACTGTGGAGGAGATCCTCTCATCCTACAAACAGGCCTGTCAGAAACTCAACTGTAAACCAATACCCAAGGTGCTCAAACAGATACAGGTGAGTTTCAGTTTAACACAAACTCAGATTAACAGACACGTCACACAAACTTTCATACAAAGAACTGTAATATTAACAGTGTTCCCTCAGTTGCAAGTGGGGCGATAATCAAAGAGGAATGATAATAAAAGAGATTTGTTTCTATTATTCTTACCATCATTATTGAAATAAATGAGGTAGACAAAAGTAAATTATGGCAGTATTGTTGTATTAGTCTGCATTATTTGAAATAATGTGTCCCCTAATAAACTGTCAAGTGAATGTAGTCTCTAGATCTTTGTCCTTTGTTCTCTCCTGTGTGGCTTTGGTTGTTTTGTTACCTAATTTGTCTGTGGTTAAGAATGGAAAAACCCATTTGTCTCGAAGAGGAAGTGCTGAAATGCTTAAAACAATGTCAGAGAAAAGGTGATGAATTAGGAAGGCTGTTTCTACTTGAAATTATGTTATTTGCCACCTCTAGTGGAACAGCATAATCCCCACTTAAATCCCTTGGCAGAGTGGAAAGCCATCAGAACTCAGCCTGCTGAGCTAATGCTTTTTACCCTGTTTTTAGTTTAAATTTGATGTGGCCATTTCTTCTGTAGTGCTGTCCTTGTCACCACTCACCACTGTTCTGAAGCTGCTAGCAGATGCTTTTTAATGGCAGAGCCTCCACAGAAGAGCATAATGTGCTTAAAAGTGCATAATGTCCATAACTAGAGGCACAGTGACGTGCTGCTCACATGGATGAACTTGGCTGAGTGTGTGGAGTTTGTCACAACAAATTTGCTGCCTCTTAAATGGGATCTAGTCCGGGCATGCGTCCACTTGCAGTCATTTGGGTGGAAGTACAACAGCGACATCCCAGCAAACAGTGGGACCATACATACCACTTAGCATTCATGCAAAACACTGAGGTACGAATAACTAAAAAGGGCTCCAAATTGCCACCATTTGGTTGCACAAAGAAAACAAAGCATCCCTTGATTTATCACTCAGTTCACTTCTTCAATGAATATGTGGTGGTTGTTGTTGCCGCACTACGGTTTTTATCAACAAGACCCGATCTGCCCCTAAGAGCAAAAGAGGGAGGGAGGCTGTACTTGGACGCAAGTGAGATAGGTGACCCAAGTGTCGGCATCTGTTTGTGGCCGAAGCATATGATTAAGATAGAGTTAATGCAGTTAAGCATGCATGTGTCAAAGGTGATACAACATAAAGAATTATAGAAACTAGTCCAGGGTTGGCAGCACAGGGCTTTGCCATGCAGCCAGGAGCTGAATAAGCTAGATTGATACAGTTGGGAAGTCCTGGCAGCTCCACCCAAAAGTTTTTTTCGTGAGATTAAAGAAAATTTAGTTCCAAAAATTACATCCCTAACCTTTTCTTGTGGTGACCAAAAACCCTTCAAAAGCCTGTTAAAGTGGCTTTAGGGCAGGGCCTGATGCACCATGGCATGACTCTAGACTGGTGCTGTGATAGTATCCAGCAGAGGTGGGCCCTTTGTCCTTTTTCAACTAGGGTGGTTGTTCCTCCACCAGGCAGACGAGTGTTAAGTGTCTTTTTTTCTCTGCCTTCTCTTGTTAGCCAGCACAGTCATGTGTCCCATAATCCCTCTGCACAAGCAGTTCTTCAAATCCAGTGAGGGAAGCCTCAGGGCTGTTTTTTTTTATTTCTGTCGACCTTGTGCCCTTGTATGTAAATGGTGCGCATGCTTAATCTGTACTGCGATTGTTAATATATTCAAATGTTTGTTGTTGTTTCCAACTCCCACATGAGATTTCACTGAATATGAGATGGGTTTTTGTTACAGAGAAAGAAAGAAAGTAATTAAGACTTAAGGGGCAGAGAAAACAGAAAGGCTCTTTAAACTCCTTCTCAAGCAGTTATAAACTGCCGTCAACTTGACCTGATCCAGTTTTAATTATTCTGGAAATCTGATACAAGCAGAAGGGGGAGGTACATGTACAGCAGACATACAGTGTAAGCGCAAGAACACCTTTTTCAGAGTTTTTACGAAGCAATGGGAGCAGGTCTCTGCTTTCTTGTTTCCTTGTGGCTTGAGGGAAACAATCAGTGTTTGTACTGCTCCTTGACAAAAAAACTTATCATGTAACTGTCGATTTTCTGCAAGGACTGACTACGGGCTGTGAAATATGATCTTGATAGTAGGGGTGGGACTCTCTCGGCACTTGTTTCGATTCAGTTACGATTCAGAGGCCTACTATAAGATTATGAAACAATTACCTTTGCATCAAGATGCATCTTGAATTGATGCATCTTGGTTTTATCTTAACGTGACAACAGTTCGCTTTCGCCGTCAACTTTGTAGAAGCCCAAGTGCTTCCAAACGCTAGCTTTTAATCCTGCCGGTGCTGGTAGGATCTCGCAGTCAGTGATGTTTTTCTCGTTTCCTTATGTGCTCCCTGTAAACTGTCAGAGCATGTTGTTTCTAGCCATTTTGTTCCTTCTGTTTTACGTTATTTAAAATTTTGATAAATGATTTTTGGACCTTTCCGAAATGATTCAGTGTAGTCCATGTCCAAATCGCAATGCCAAGTAACAGTGCCTCTCTGTGTGGAGTTTGCATGTTCTCCCCGTGTCTGCGTGGGTTTCCTCCGGGTGCTCCGGTTTTCTCCCACCATCAAAAACATGCATTTTAGGCACATTAGGTTAGGTTGGCCCAATGTGGCGGCGCGCTCAGTCGCAGCGGCTCAGGACGAACCCTCCATTCTAACCTCGCAATTTTGTTGTACAATTCATTGTATAATGACAAAAAAGCTGCTTTACCTTCACCTTTACCTTCTAGGAATCGATTTATTTTTCCCCCACCACTACTCAATAGGAAATCACAATGAAATTTCACTGTCATAATGATGATGATGTTTGAATGTTTTTTCTTGATTTGGAAAGATCTTACAACTAAAATCAACGCGACAGTAGCCACTTAGTCTGTGACCTTTTGCTTGCACATCAATGTACATGCCCATTTTCATAGAACAAAACATTATTTGAGCTATTGGTGAAGAAAGTGGGTGTATACCCGTGTGTTTTCTGGAAAAGAGGAAAAAAGGAGTAAATGTAAATATGTTAGTCAGACTGAAATTTTGCATAGTCAGATTTCTCTGACTTGGACTGAGATGATAACGTTGGCAATCGATTTTCTCTTGCATGTGTGTGCCTTAATTGGCCCCTAACTTGCCCTAAGCGTTCTGTGCGTGATCAATAGTCCCCACGGCGGTCTTTGACCAGAAAGTCAAACAGCATAAATTTGTTGAAGAGATCCTGGAAGAAAACAAGAATACCATAAACACAAAGGGTAGTGTGCATCTCATTTGAACTAAAAGTAAGGTGTAGATATGGTACAAAATGTACAGCGCTTTAAAGTTGTCTATGTTTTCACCATTTGAAAAGGAATCGCCGTTATACACAGAATCACCGTTGGCCACGAAATCCAGCAGCTAACGTGTTTGTAGCTTGTTTGCTGTGGTCAACCGGAAGAAGATCCAATAGCAACCAGCTGATCGGGGCTTTTGCCACCTACTGTAGCTGAGTCAGACTTTCTTTCTGTCAGTAAACTTTCTGTCAGTAAATCAGTTCTTCCTCGGCACTTGTATACTGGGACAAGGACAGTAATCCAATTAAAAGGCCTTTTGAGCTATAACCTCTGCTTGTGTTCTGTGGAAACTGATTCTGCTCCAGTGAGGCTGATACGCTGATGGAGAAGTTTTTTTGTTTTTTTGTTGGGTTTTTTTTTGCACAGTTGCTTCAGCACACACTCATAAACCCTTAACTAGGCCTCTCCACTGAAACTTTACACATTAGTACCTGTAGGTGTGTCTCTGCGTGTGACTGATGATGGTGATGAATAGAAAGCGAGCTTCAGATGGAAACACATTGGTGTGTCAAGAGACTCTGCAAAGATCCCCACACACCTGGTCAGCTGAGAGAAAGAAGTTGAGTTAATATCTGAGCTACTTGTGGAAATTCACGTCTCTGTGCTAAGCTGCTGTGAGCTTCATTTAGTCCCGTACTTCGGGTACATTTCCACTGGCAGTTGAGTAACCTGGGATTTCTGGTCATTACAAATGTGTCCCACCTCCCCCCCTCCTCCTTCCCTCTATCATATTCCGTTTTTTGTTTTTTTTTTACTTCCTCTCATGTTCGCAGTGTAAGGCCACTTTCCATCCCTCCCAGCCTCTGTAGTCTTTTGGTCCACAACCGCCCCCTCTCATTTCTGCTTAGTCATCCTTGCAGTAACTAGTCACATAAACAAGCCACTCAGACCAAATGGCTGATCAGTGAAAGAGGGGTTTGCAAAAGGAGCTCAGCCGTTGACTGTTTTTTCCTCTCCCTCTCTAAATGCTTTCTTTATTAAGTCTAACTGCACTGTACACATGGCATCTTGCCAGTGGCCCTATAGGTTATGTACATATCTGGCCAGTTGTTTGTGTATGCGTGTTTATAAGAGTCACTATTTAGCAGCTGCATGTTGAATGCCTGCCGTACAGTAACTCCCACCAGAGCCTTAAGACTTGGACACTTTGTAGCCTTGTGTCACATTTCTGCTGTTGTGATTCCCTCGGGAGACAAGTGGTTTCCCCACTATGCAGCCAGCGTGATTTCTCCTAATAGGCAGAAATTTTCTCTCTCTCGTTTGGTTCAGTATGTCTAAAATAAGTGAGTTTACTTTAAATGTAAGTGAGGTAAAGGGTAAAATATTTTGCTGCATATGTCACATCATATCTACATCAGCATCATTTGTACTGGGCAGCATCTCCGGGCTGCTTTGACACCTCCATGTGCAGAGTTATGCCATTTAAGCACAGACATTCTATTTTTCTCATTAGTGATGCAGTTCAAGGGCCTTTTTTTCCTCATGCACCTCCACCCGTCGTTTTCTGTTTGAAAGCCAGATGGCTTAAGGCTAATAGGAAATCTTGCAGAAGGTAGTTTGATCAGAACAAACGTAGTTCTACGAAATGACACAGAATGTAACAAGGCACAGCAAGAGTAATCACAGAATTTAATGAACAAGTGGGAATCAGGAGCTCCATGTTCTCCACCCACAACATACACTCACACCCATACAGCTACTCGTGCAGAGGCACAATGTGCGTCATGTGCTATTTTTGGGTTCTAGCAGCTCTGTCAGAGAGGTATTTACACTGATAAATTCATTCTCACTGACACGTGCCCGTGGTAGTTGTAGGTGAAGATTGTCTTTTTTTTAATTTGCTCAAAACGCCTGTCTGCTCTTGTTTAAGTAGTTCACACCATCTGGATGCTTAAGAACTTCCAGTTTTTTAATTAAACCAAGATTTACGGACAAAAAAAGTGTTCACATTAAGAGAGTGGACCAGTCAGTTTCACAGTTGTCTTTTTAACTACTGCAGTGAGCGGTTCAGTGTT